>JAZHYW010032912.1:0-34841 GCA_037355805.1 Ixodes ricinus
GAAACTTGCTGAGCGCGTCGTCGAAAAGCCCCTAAATAACGTACGTTTTAGAAATGTTTGGGGCGCGCTCGTGCAACCAGCGCAGAGCCTGAGTGGTGCGAAGAAAAGCGACCGAACGTTTTGCCAACGAAGCTGTTTATGGCTATAGGGTCCCGTGGATTTGTCGCGCGTCAATAGAAACTTCAGGACGCTCGCGCCGCACTCTCTTTATCGTCGTCTCCAAGCCGCTTGCGTGCCTGATTCCTTTCCTTCCGCTCTCCCGGGGTGGCAGGCCCGTCGCGCGTGTCTACTTTACGCCGGCTCTCAGGGCGGCGGGGGTGATCCACGCGAAATAACGACCACCGTCAAGACAACAATCAATGTGTATTGCGCGTATACCTTTCGTCACGATGACCGCCGACCGAGACAATAAATCCGTTCGTACTTTTGATACAAATGCTCGACACGGCATTTTTGTGTCGTGTGCTAAACAGCTTTGCTGCTCATCCGCCTTCACGGAAGGGGAATGGCTCATGATTTCTTTTTCCGTCATTATCATCCGTGTTTTGGCACCGCCAATAGGCTTGCGCCCGTGGCACAGACGCTGGCACCATGAGGCTTCTGACGCGCCGCAAATATTTCTGAAATTTGCTTACTTTGTGGTTTTCAGCGACACTTAACATGTTTTAATTTAAACTGGTGTTGAACTGCGCTCGCCAAACTACGGGCATCTACATTCAAGCTACTAACTGCGAGTCGCAAAACATTGTGGAGGTTGTCGTCAGTCATTCATGTGCTCAAGTTGGCTCTCATGCCCTTCATTCGTGAAAAAGTTTGCTCGCAGACATATGTGCTCCCGAATAGTGTAATCATGGTGGCTCATGGTAGGGGTGAGAGGAGAAGGCAGGCAACGGGCAGGGAATTAGTCAAATTTATCTATTTTTTCTTCTTTTTTAGTTGACCGCGTTAGGGGGGGGGGCGCTGGGTGGCTGGGGGCCGCATGATACTGCCTCGCGGGCCGCATCCGGCCCGCGGGCCGCTGGTTGCCGACCACTGGTTTAGAGCATTAATTACCGGCCGACAACCCAGGATTTCTTCGGGAAGGGAAGTACAGCAGCCTTATCTGGAAGTTCCTTTTGATGCCAGTGCTAGCTGCTCGACCACCTTTGCCACTACCGAGGTACCACATCGTATATATTTTTTATTTTTTGGATGATGAGGGGGGAGCGGTAATGATTTAAAGCATGCAATAAATCTGAACTTTGGTGGTAATGATACTCCGCTTAGTACTCAGGTGTGTACATTCATTCAGCTTTATTCACTTTTGTTTTACATAATTTTTCTCTGGTCTGCCTAAGCACCGAATGCTTGTTGGCTTTCCAGGCAGTTGGTGTAAACATACACAAAAGAGAATAAGCACACTCTCAAATGTGAACACGACGAATACTTGCTGCTTGAAAATCACATTGCAGAATTATTTATTGCAACATAAACATAAACTGCAAAAACATACTTGTAGACAGCACAATTGTATACCATTCTTCAACAATACGAGTGACCTGAGACACAATATTCTCAAATTTTCTTAAACATCTTCCTTCGCGTTTTTATATCGTACAAATTACTGCTTCATTATGAATGGGAGATTCACATCAGGTGCACATAATGAGGAGAAAGTTTGAAAACATGGTTTATTTACACAAAATACACTGAGAACAAATCAATAACACTGTTCACAAGTACCTCAATGCCACCAGCCGCTATAACACAGGGTCATGCGACTGAAGGAACAAAGAAACGCCTCGACCAAACCGGCGCAAGAGCTTACCGTCACTAGCTTCACCTGCCGAGTCGGTGTTCGCATTTTGGCATTCCACTGCTGCGCATTCAGGTGACTATTCGCGCCGCCTCTTCGCTGGTTGCCTCTGAATCGCTGGCCGGGAACGCGGTTTCGGCTTTGTCAGGTACGCCGGGAGCCCGTCAAAAATCCTCAGAACAGCATCGGTCTGAAGTCTCGGTCTCTCTCGCTGAAGCGACACAACCACCCCGTTCACGATGTGCTCGTCGGTTCTTACAACGTCGCTAGCATCAAAATGATTTTCGCAAACCCGAACGTTCTTGCTTTCGAAGTTGAAACCGCCAGCTTCCAACCGCGGTATCGCTCTCTTCCACTTCTCCCGAAGTTCGGCGCTACTTGGGAAACAGAAGAGCGACGCCTTTTCCTTGTTGCTTCTGTATCCGGAGCTGCAGCCCGTCTTGCAGCACGTCTTAGGCATTGTTCATTCGAATTTTCATGCCGTCGACCTTGAACGCGGTGCACTGGCACATGAAGTTCGCGTGACGTTGATGCAACAACTTCGTTGGAAGGAATACCGCGAGCAACCTCCACACAACGCCTTCGGGCTGCCGCCGCTGCCAGTGCGTTCCGCCGGGCGCGACGGGGCGATGGCCCCCTAAGACAGCTCGCGCCGCGTAGCGGCCGTTCTTGGCACCATATCAAGCTCTCCCGTAGAGTGACGGAGAAGTTTCGTGACCAGAACGGTATTAAGGGACTCTGGTAGTACTCAACATCAAATAGAAAACCTCATATAGGTCAAAATTGCTCAGCTGAAAGATGTCTATGCGAAGTCCCATTCAAAACTTCAGACGATTCGAGTCTCAATAGCGGCCATACAAACAATATATTACAATTTCTTTTGGTAGGTCCTGACAGATTACTATATTACCTAACTGTAAATAAAAATTAAAAGAAATAAAAGGTTTTTTTTTTTAGAAAATCGACTTCAAACTTGCAAGTCTTTTCAGTAAAAACTTGCAAGTTTGAAGTCCATTTTCTAAAAACCCACCTTTTATTTCTTTCATTCTTTATTTACAGTTAGGTTTACAGTTAGGTAATATAGTAGTCTGGCAGGACCTACCAACAGATATTGTAATATATTGTTTGTATGGCTGCTATTAGGACTCGAATCTCGTGCTGTGAGAGTTTTGAACGGACTTCGCATAGACGCTCAGCTGAGCAGAATTTTGACGTATGCAAGGTTTTCTATTTAATGTTAGTACTACTTACCTCAATATCTGAGCGTAAAAGCCAGTGAAGCAACAATATTTATCCTAACAATATTTATTTACTTGGCACTGGCGTGATTTGCAATGTGTGTAGCTTCGCCCTATGTACGTAACGTAACATCTAGACTCCTGACAACGTAACATCTAGATACGTAACATCTAGACTCCCGGACAAACGTAAGTCAAGAGAAAAAAGTCTAAGTAACCCGGCATGAATCACTGAAAATAGAAATGAAACCTAAAACACATGACTAAAACGTTTGAAGCCTTACACGCCACGAAATGCTTGTTATTTTACGAAAGAGTCCCGTACGCGCATAAAATAAAACCGTACTTCCTAAGCGTCAGATACTAAATCGTACATTATGTATATGCACTGCATATCTGCTTTGACATAAAAAATATGACAAGTACATGTCAAGTTCGGTATTTCAAACTCAAAGCCGAAAACAAAAGGCCCCAGAGAAATTCTCTAACGATCTGCATTCCCCCGTATTGGGAGGAAATAAGCGCTGTGCCCGTACTTGTGGATACGGACTTCGAAGTAAATTTTTTTAAGTACATTACTCCAAATCTTATTAATGTTTATGGTTGGATATTGAGGTAACTGCTAACGATAACTAGAAAACCTTACATAGGCTAAAAATTCTGCTCAGCAGAGCGCCTGTGCGAAGTCCCGTTCAAAATGCTCATAGCACGAGATTCGAGTGTTAATAGCGGCCATACAAACAATATATTACAATTGCTGTTGGTAGTTTCAGATAGAATACTATATTAACTAACTGAGAATAAAAAATAAAAGAAATAAAAAGTGGGGTTTTTGAGAAAATCGACTCCAACTTACTAGTTTTTCGACATTTTCGTTTTTCAGGCACATGTAGCGCATTATATACTTATTGCAAAATATTGAAATTATACTCAAAAGAAAGAGCTTAATTGGAGCTTTACGGTGATATAAAGATCATAAAAATATGTTGATTAGGTCACACAGCACAGCTTGCTGAACTTCGTCAAATATCGTCGCAGAGAGGCGGTTTGACAAATAAAACGAAAATCATTAAAAGTGTTATGACCTCGACGCTCAATTAGCATGAAAAAGCCTATGTCTAGAGTGTTCCCAAAAAGTTATATTGATGTAGCGTTAAAAGTATGGAAAAAAGATGGAGTGAAATATGGCACCTCCGATAAGCTGGAAAACGCCAGTTTCCACCTTGGCCGCTTCAACAGTCCATAACTTGAGAACAAAAATCCGACGACATTGCCGTTTGCGTCTTCTTCATTATAGGAATTGCCCCAAAACATATATTTTTTTCGTCAAAATTAAAAATTCGACCCTAAATCCGTGCCTGAGTTGAGATGAAATCACCCAGATAGAAATACAGCAGCCATTTTTTTATTCCCATATGTTTATTTTGGGATACTAAAAAAAGAAAAAAATTCCTTGAACCGTTTTGAACCGGTTACCGTTATATTTTTTTTGGTTCCGTTCCGGTTCAGTTCCAAGATGGCGGCGAAGATTTCCGGTCCGGTTCAGTTCCGGTTCGGCTAAAAATAACGGTTCTGTTCCGGTTTTCGGTTCGGTTCGGTTCCGGTTCGACACCCTGACCACCAGGCTCGTACTGCAACGGACTGCGAGTCAGCTTCGCCGGCTGGGTGTACTGTGTACGCTAAGGCAGGAGAGACGGTTAGCAGCGGGCATTGGATGCCAGGAAACAATGACTCAAGAAATCTCTACCTAAGGACCTGCGGCAGAAGATGCTCTGACTCCACTCCTGGCACGCCACCTGGTTCGAGTCCCCGACTACGCAACACTTCTCAGAAGAGAGAAGAGAACGCATAGAAAAATAGTTTGGAGAATCGAAAGGAAGGGCAGCAGAGTAACAATACCCCAGTATCACCTTGACCCTAACGCCCTCAGAAGTAAAAACAAAAATGCTTTCGGACTTGTTTTTCTTTTTTTTTTTGTTTTGGGGGGGGAGTATTTCTCAAGAAAAGTAACGAAATACATTTCATCCTGATTGCATCGCGATACAAAGAAACATTCCAAATGTATTTCGATACAGGAATACAGATACTGGTGAAAATAATGTATCGCGATACAGAAATACAGATACGAAATGTATTTCTAAAATACTATCGCAATACATTTGTATCGCGATACTGCCCAACCCTGGTTAGCCCTAGCCGATATGCGTACGGAGCTGTGGGGCTCACGTCCGTCTTCCCGTTGGTTATTCTGTCAACGAGCTTATATCCATATGTATACCTTACTGATTTTCGCATAACTGTAACGATTGTTATTTAACGGCTTGTTTATTGCTACTCGCAACGCATATCCTTCAATCCGATCAGCGCGTTGAATAAGGAGTATTCACTGGGCGCCATATTTGTGGGTGATGTCTAGAGCGCATGCTCTGAACGAGCCCACATTAATAGGCTGCTATGCCCGGCAATCTTGAGGGTGCGAAATGCACGTTACAAAAGAACTGTGGAAGCTCGCCATCAGCACGCGCTCAGCAGTCGTGCACACAGCTATGGCCGCCAGTGAATACTTCCTATAGTGGCAGTACATGATCTCGGCGATCAGCTGATTGTCGACACTTCTGCCATTTGCATCAGATTGCAGAGCTTTTAAATTATAAAACAGCGAAAAGTCAATTTCTTTCGTTTTCTGAGTTTCGAGACAATCTTCAGTGAATTTTCCTTGTCTCGCTAGTAGAATCTTGGCTTCAGAAAACTGTATCGTTCCATAAACGTAACTTTTTTGGTGATCGCGCTTTTTAGGAATATTTTGCTTTATATCTTTCATTTGTGGCGACGACATCTTCTATTCGTGGCGACGACAACTCAACGACTTCTATTCGACTTTTTCCGGGCATTTTCGCAGCTGCCGTGGCGGGTTCGTCACTGTTTTGAAATTCATCGGTCTCAGGCATCACTTGATTTCCGTAGTCATCTTACCGGCCTACTTGTTCTCGATGATGTTTTGTCTTCAGTGATGTAGCGAGTAGAGCGTCCTTCTCGCGTTCGGTGAGACTTAGGGCCTCTGATGGCTCCTTTATCTCAAAATGTGAGCACGGAAACTACTGTCACTGTCAAAATATTCTGTTATTAACCGATATTAAACACACAATCACAGATGTAAAGAGCATTCGTGTTTCTTTAAAGCGTTGACTCCTGTTTTTTGAAAGTTAAGCGAAAAAATGATTGAATTTGGAGACCTTTATTTTGTTACTCACAGAAGAAATACAGCGAAAAGCAGGTTTTTTGTTTACATCACGAGATTCCTCGCCGCCAATCGTATTCGTGCCTCTGAGCGTTCTCTAGTTCGCTCTGTTTGTCCCTACTTTCCCTAGGCAAATCCAGCGTTTAGCTAGGGGCGCGTCTGTAAAGCGGGGGTTAACGCTTGGTGCAACCGGAATTTAAACCCGTGCTTATCCGAGATCGGTTTTAGGGCGCTAAGCCGACTTAGGAAAGAGCCGCTTTGGGTTAAGGTAAGCGACGTTGGTGCAACCGGCCCTCAGTTAATTAACTGGTTCGTGGGTGGTACGCGGAAATGAGCAGGTCTTTGACAAGAGTGGATAAAAATACCTTTCCATAGTCGCTGAGGAAGGGATCTCGGCGCACAGTGACGTAAAATAACGTGTGTTAAAAAAACCGAGCTACTTCCAATGCCGTGGCTGTGAACGGCGGGGCTATTTCCACGTAGTCCAACGGTGTCATTTATTTATTTATTTGGAAATTATCAAATACTACTGGTTCCACTCAAGGGGCCTTAGTAGGAGTGGGTACACCATACGACAAAAGTACAGTCATAGTCATAAATACAAACAGAAAAGGAAGACCAGCGGAGCTGTACTCGATACACTGTGTGCTCCTTCTTCGTCGTCGTCTGTTTTTCGCGCTGTTTCCTACGATAAATTCCCACCAACGCGCCCAACTATCCACTCTTCTATTATAGCTGGAAAGGTTGCCGCCATCTACGAGCGACGGCGGAAACCATACTGGTTGTGTGCCTTGTGCTTACCGCCGTTGCTTATAGATGGCGGTAGCTGTCCAGGTAGGTTTGTGTCGACATACATGGACACGATCCTGGGAAACCTAGCCCTTAACAGCTCCGCTGTAAAAAGGAAAACTCATGCAAGTAAACGTTCCATAGCAGTAATGAAATTTTCAACCAGGTGTTAGGATGACAATATTGCTTGGTAGCTCATTCCAATCTTGAATTGACCAAGGCAGGAAAGAATATCTAAAACAGTCATTCTTAAACCTGTATTGTTTCAACGCTCTAATATGGTTTAGGCATAGGGACCCTATTGATAATGGTTCTAAGTAGCTAGAGGTTTCGTTTTGAATAGTGCCGTTAAGAATATTATACGGTACTTTCAATCTATCAATTGTTGCTCTTGTTTGCAACGGCTGAAGCTGCGTCCCGAGAAGCAGTTCTGTAGATTAAATTCCTGTACGTAAAAGTATTAAACATAAACCGAGCAGCTAGTTTCTGAATACCCAGAACTGTGACCCTGCTAAAGTCAGGCCGACATTTGCCTCTCTGCAAGGAATCGGCGAAAGCCCCCCCCCCGACCGTGGCTTTGAGCGAATATGAATGCTCTCATAATCTATCATTCAAACATCTTCCTGTTTGCCCCACGTAGCACCTGTTACATGACAAAGGTATCTTATATACCACACCCGAAACACAAGTGACAAAAGGTTTCCTGTGCGCCTTGGTGCACTTCGCACTCGAGCGGCCATCTACCCCGCACCAACCCTGGAACATATCTGGCCTATTTTTGGGGTGCCGAAAACACTACCGGTATTCCATATCTGCCACCTACTTGTTTCAAGTTATGGGAAACGCGGTGGAGGTAGGGGACCACAACCACACGCTTCTTTTCCTTTGCGGCTTCGTCCTCTCTACCCACCTTCCTTTTTTTAAGAAGTGTACTGGCTTCTTCCGCAAAGAGTGTCAACAGGAACTCCGACTTCTTCAATCTACCAATTTGTTTTCTAAAACCTTCGGTCATCTTGTGGGCACATGATTTTTTGAGGGTCGACCCAGGGCATGACACCGCTATTGACCTCTTGACCACCTTTTGAGTGGAAAGATTTAAAATCTAGAATCGCCTTTTTGGAACGCGGGCAGAACGACCAACATATAGACCTTTTCTGCAAGTGCGCCGCCATCTTGAATTGACGTCACTTTCAGTATGGGCGAAAACATTGTTTGGCCTTTGCCACGCCTATAAGGGCATTTAGGATATAAGCGTAACCGTCACACTTCCTCGTTTTGCCTCCCCTTTATTTTTTTACTATTTGCAGGTTGAAACGTTGGATTATTTTTTCGTCGCTCATACCGGATATGCCTATTAGGTGGCTAGGGACGAGAGAACACAGAAAAGGTCCTATAGTTTTGTCACCCAGGTACATCGTCAAATCCAGGAACTGCAGAGCCCCTTCATTTGGCTCTTCACACATAAACCTCAGGCCCCCTCCATACTTTGCAAATGCGTCTAGAACGAAACACCGTGTATCGTCTTCTTCTGCTCCCTCATCCAAGACCAAGAAATCATCTACATATCAAAACACCCTTTTTACAGCCGATGCCCCCAGAGCACTCACCACAGCTCTATCGACCCCGGATAGGTAAATGTCGCACAAAATTGGAGCCACACAGGACCCGATACACACTCCTTGCTTTTGAAGGAACAAAGAATTGTTCCAGCCTAGAACCATAGAATTCAGATAAAATTGCGACATCTCTAGGAAGTCTTCTATGGCCACTCCACTGGAGTTTCTGAACCCCAGTTCCCCGTTCGTTTCAATACAATCTCCAACAGAGGCAAGCAGCTGGTCATGAGGTAGTGAATAAAATAAATCCTCAATGTCATCGCTGAAGGCTGACCACCTCTTGGCCTCACTTTCTTTTAAAAATAGCACCACCACCTTTGTTTTTGTGTAATATTTTAAGGTGCTGTGTATGTTTTTTTCTGTCTCTATTTCCTTTATTAAAATTCTTCAGTTGCGAGTACAGCATTGTCCTGTCATGTTTGCTCCTCTTCGTAGTCTGTGTTTTCTGACGCTATTTTCTCCCATCATTGTACAGCTTTCAGGGTCAAGCCGTCCGCTGATAACCGGAACAAAAGCACGAGCTTTTTCTATATTTGGTTGCAAACAAGCCATGGATGACGCGAGAGTTGTTGCACAAAGTGCATAAGAAAACCGGCATGTACCAGCGCTTTTTAAATACAAGAGACTCCGAAGACCTAAGAGCCTTCAAAAGGTATCGTAACCAACTAACTGGCTTGTTAAGACGCGCGAAGTCCGCATTCTACACAACCCTCTTTACAAGAGATGATAATAAAAATTCGCGCATACTCTGGGAAAGGGTAAATAAGGTCTTGCGTCCTCACCACGAGCGTCAAATATTAGATAATATGAACTGCGGAGACGACCATTTGTCCGGCTGTGCTTTGGCGAATGCATTTAACAATTATTTTGTTAGCCAATCAAGTGATATAGCTACACTTCCAGATGGGCTTGACGCTAGCAGCTATATGAAACGTAATTTCGAAAACTCTTTTTTATGAGCCCTACTGATGAGGTTGAAGTGTTTGCAGTTTTTAGAAACTTGAAAAACTCCAGGAGTCAAGATGTAGACGATCTTAACATCAAAGTGATTAAGCATACTCTCGACATAGTGGTACCGGTGTTAACGTATATATTTAATCTATCATTTTCTTCTGGTGTGTTTCCTAAAGCAATGCAGTGTGCTAAGGTTGTTGCTTTGTTTAAAGGTGGGGACAAGAATACGTTTAAAAACTACAGACCTATTTCTCTTTTATCCATTTTTTCTAAAGGTCTTGAGAAAATCATTCATAAAAGACTTTATATTTACCTAGAAAAATTTTCAATAATTTCTAATAGTCAGCACGGTTTTCGAAAACATCGCTCAACTGAATCAGCACTGTTAGTACAAAAGCAACAAATTATCGAATGTTTTGAAAATAAAGAACTCATCATGGGTGTATATATTGACTTCTCCAAAGCGTTCGATTTAATTAATCACAAAATTTTGTTCATGAAGCTAGAAAATTACGGTATACGTGGAACGGCTCTAGACCTATTTAAGTCATACCTACAGTACCGTACGCAGTTCGTTAATAATAATAACTATATTTCAACCATTCAAAAAATTAGAACTGGTGTACCTCAAGGTAGTGTGCTCGGGCCACTCTTGTTTATAATCTTCATAAATGACATTGAAAATTGCGTACCGCATGCAAACCTTGTGTCTTATGCCGATGATACGACTATTTTTATTAAAGGCGGCTCAGCAGATGACATAGAAAGGAAAGCAATAGGAGTTCTTTCAAACATTGACTTGTGGACCAAAGTAAATGGACTAAAAATAAATTCTGAAAAGACTAAATGTGTGCTATTTCGACCTCGAAGTAGACAAATATCTTATTCGTTTCAAATAACCTTAGGCTCATCAACACTAGAGGTAGTAAAGTCGGTAAAAACACTGGGTGTACTTTTCACTGAATCATTATCATGGAATGAGCACGTTGAATATGTCCATACAAAAGCTAGTAAATCTATTGGTCTCCTCTGTAGAAACCGTTATGTCTTTCCAACAAGTGTAAAATTGCTTTTATATTACTCTTTGGTTTATACTCACTATGTATATTGTCATTTAGTTTGGGGCCAAACAACAAAACATAACTTAACAAGACTACTACTAACCCAAAAGAGGGCTATTCGAATTGTTTCAAATGTTTCTTTTTTGCATCCTTCTAAGGAACTCTTTTTCAAGCATCGTGTAATTCCTATTGAACAGCTGCACAGATTTCGGTTGTTGGTGACTTATAATGTAGCCTTAAAACACAACAATACTTTTTTCATTTCTGCATTGTCATGTTTAACTAAGTTAGATCATAAATATGTTACCCGCCATGGCGAGACCTGGAATGTTTCAACACCCCGTACTAATTATGGTTTTACATTATTAAAGTATGTGTTGCCATCTTTACTAAATGAACTTGAAGCAAATGATGTGTGTATATTTGGAAAGTCAAATCGAATGTTAGCGGACATACTACTACAATCCCATTTTCTTTATGATACCGTGTAGTGTCACGCATGTGTTCTGAAATTGTTTCTATCTGAGTGGCATATGTCTTTTAGTTATCTTTCTAAGTATAATGATTGGAGTGGTGTGCTGGTGTATATTTGATTTCTTGGATCTAGTGTATTTTTATTTTATGCTGTTTTTCCGCCAAGGTGTGTATGGGAACTAGGGCCTCGTCAAGCTGCAGTAGCAGCTTTTTGCCCTCTTTTCCACCTTTTTTCGTTTTGTAATGAAAAAAGGAAATAAAAAGATTATTATTATTATTAAAAAAGATTATTATTATGTGTATGTTAGAAACAGCTAGCTTACTAGTGAATGCTTTGACCCGTTAGCGCTAAGCATCTGCTGATATCAAGACAGTGGAAAACCACAGGTGGACACCGCCACGCAAAACGTTTGAAATAGGAAAAGCCATAAAAAAACAAGAGTGGAAAAAAAGCCTCTTCCCGCTAAGATGTCCCCAACAACTCGAGGTCCTGCTGTTTACCTGCGTGCGCACACCATGACACCGTCGCGCGCTTTGCCGGGCTTGACGGTGGCGTGCTGTGCAGAGAAGAGGCGCAAGAAACGACGCCAAGTTGCGGCGCAAGAGCTCAACTTCAAAATGTTTTGTTTTCTTCTATAGAACAAAAATATTTTAATTAAACTTTCAAGAACAAAAGGCAAAAAATTATTCTGTAAAATTCACCATGTTTCGTGTTTTCTCTTTGGACCACCTCAAGGCGGAATTGACAGCTCTTTAAACGGCAAAACGCAATTTTGCACAAATAGAGTTGTTTTCTTCTTTTTTTATGCAAGATATTTAGTTGTGTGGCCTGAAACCTTTTGTGTGTACAGTATACCTACAGGGCTGTCAATAAAAAATTTTAGTCGCTTGCAGCGAAAAAATAGTTTGTAACTAAAAAACAAGGTAGAATGCTCATATATTCTTTAATTTTTTACATTTCTTTGAGCATATCAAATTCTATGATTCTTCATACACAGCAATCCAAATACCGTCTGTTTCTTAGGCAAAAATATTCAGGTGTTCCGTAAAAACATCTTACTTCACATCAATTATTAAATGACTTCTGGTTTCACTCCCTTTTACGAGTTCAAACTGCCATTGCCCCCTGAAATTTGTTTTTCGTCAAAAATATTTTAGAGAAGCACCACAAACATTACGGTGAAGAGCCATTAATTTTATTTTAGAAATCAGAGGTGGCCGTGGGACCTTTGGCATGGCATGGGGAAGTCCACGTCGTCTGATGCCGCCAGTGGTTTAGTCATCGCATTTCCCGCCGCCCTCGGGTACGAAGGGCACAAGGGGCCTGTTATGGCTACGCACTGGCGGCACCTCTGATCATTACACGGTACCCGCCGTTTCTTCCCTCGCAGCCAAAACAATGGACAAGGGTGGCGTGCTGTGCCAACCCCCGGTCACAGTCCGAGTTTCACGGCGTTGACATTAGCGTCGACACCAGCAGCAGCGCTTCGATGGTGGGGGTCTCTCATTAATATAAAAAGACACATATGAAACCTTGTTTGCTAACCGTAATTTCAACAAAATGTCTTCACCGCGCCATGAAAATAGAACGTAATTTATTTTATATAATCATTTCTCTCCGCTTCTCTTTCGGTCTGAAACCAAAACTCTAAACCGACCGGGCGGAGGTTGCATGATCAGTCAACTCGCTCGTCTCACCGGCGCCCTGGGCCTCAGCCCCCTTGGCGCCGCCGATCTCCTCTCCCAAATTTGAAACTTCGTAACGGCAGTGTTGCTGTGCAGCTGCGCGTTGTCGCATGGTTTTGTTTACCCGATGGTCGTGCGAGCGTGGTTCAGCTCTCCGGCGTTCCGCGCGCCTGTCGAACTCTATGGATAATTTTGGTGCAAACTTTCAGAGACTTGAGGGATGCATTTGATGTGGCCATATCCAAATGGTGCACGAACAGCGCAAATGCCAAGACCTACAAGTTTTTGTTTGTCCGTTTTTTTCAACAAAAGACCGGCGAGTATGTTCTTCCCGTACTCAGTTTTATTTGCTCAGCGAACTTTCCATTGAACTTTTGCTGCCCATAGCTGTTAGTTTGCGGGTTGACCGTACTAGAGGCAGGCTCGTTCTCGCAGTAAAAACAAATGCTTTCTGATATTCTCCATGAAGTAAATCCCCAAACGACTACGGCTTTAATGAGACCAACACGCGGCCCTGACGTCACGCAGCTGCGGTGGCGCTGTCGACGGCACTGCGCATGCGTAGACGCTTCACTTCACGTGAATTTGGTTTCTGCGCGCGCGCAGTGCCCACACCTGGTGTGGGCAAACGCGGGCTTGATTGTAAACAGCGTGTGGGTCTATTAGACCCACACGCTGCACGCAGTGCTGGAGATTTGGTCACACAAATGACGAATGTGTAGTGACGTACGCCTCAAAGCTCCAGGGGAACGCAACACCGGACGCTGATCATAGCGAACATATCATGGACGTGGAGGAAATGTTCCATGAGGAAGTCGAACGGACGCAAACGGGCGATGACCCAGCAATCCAGAACAACGACCCTCCTTGCAGCCTCAACGAAAGCCCATCGGAGGAACAAAGGTGCAACGAAAGCACCTCCCCAACACCGCACCCAGAACCAGGAGAAGCTACTGCAAGCAAAGGGAAAGGGCTGAGAAAGCAATCCCTGCAAACCAAGAAGGTGGCCGAGACCAAGAAGGAAGAACATCATTGCAAAAGAGCCAAGGTTGACACCAGCGAGAATTTGACGGGAGAACCGGAAGCCATAAATATTCTGCTGGACTCCACCGAGCCGCAAATACGGCTGGAACCCAAAGAGCAGCGGGTGAAACCCAAATTCAAAGACCGAAAAACAACCTCCCCGGCAGCTTCCGAACTCGACCCAAAGCATGTATAGGAATCCCCTCACGACCACCCAGATAAGTCCCTTCACAATTTCCACCATAAATGTGCGAGGGATAAATTCGAGAAAAAAACAATACCAACTTTTTCGTTTTGTACAAAAATATGACAGCGACATTGTGACCCTGCAAGAAACAAAAGTATCCGAACAAAACACCTTATTTTCGGGATGCAGCTTGTGGAAGGATTCCTACGATCTCTTTCACTGCCCTGCTGTCGACTACTCTGCAGGGTGTGCAATTCTGTTTAAGAAAGATCTAAAGTACAAAATGTGTAGTATTCTCGAAGGGGCCGACAGTGGTCGTCTAATGGTAGCTAACATTATTTTGCAAGACCAGCCCTGGCGCATAATTGTTGTGTATGCATACAATAACGCAGCGCAAAGGGAAAGCCTTTTCTGTCAAGCTAGAATTCACGCCAACACAAGATTTAACGTGATTCTGCTTGGGGACTTCAATTGTGTAATAAATAAGAAAGATAGAGTTCCATCCCTAACCATCGTAGACCCAAGCGCTGAAGCCTTAAAGGGATACTTCAACGAAATTTGAAATATTCCCGTCGTGTTCAAAAATAGGTTGAATATGATCCACAATATCCGTAAATGACAATCGCACGTTTGTATTTTGAGCCTGATGGCTGTATTTTTCGTTATAAACGGCCCACTCTGGCAAGCGCTCGGAGAAGGCCCAGCGGAGACCACGTGACATCCAACGCAATCGTGACGTAGGTCGTCTCGGGACGAGCAAAGCTACGGCGAGGCTGACGTCGCGAGGATGGCCTAGTCGTACCAGCCACCGAAGCGGCTGCTTTTGTACGAATTTTGAGTGACGGGTTAATCTTCTATAATCTTGTAGGGGACAATAGCGACTTCTGCGACACACAAACGGCATTCTCGGGAAGAGGGAGTTCCTCCTTCCCCTCTTCTCTCGTCGTGGCCGGAGGCGAGACACTCACCGTCACTAGCTGTCAAGGTTCCTAGACGGGCATTACAAACGAGGCGTTAGCGACATCCACCAGGTGCTCTTTGCTAATCGTTCAATTCGTTTTAAAATTCCTTTTCGAGACTTTTTTAACAGAGATATCGGTATGTTCGATGTGATACTGCTCCTTTGAACACATATAGACCAAAAAATGAGCGCCGAAATTTCGTTGTAGTATCCCTTTAAAAGCATTGCTTCAAGACTGCGACCTGATAGATTCAGCAACAGATCACGCACTCTGTTTTACACACTTTCAAGGGTCTTCCAATGCACGTTTAGATAGAATATATATATCTGGGTCAGTTAATACTGCACTAAGTAACTACAACGTGATCCCTGCATTCTTTTCTGATCACTGCATGGTGCAAGTGCGTGTAGGTATAAAAACACCCCAGAGAAATAGAAAACAACCGTCTTGGTCCCTTTGGAAACTCAACGAAAGGCTCCTTGAAAATGACGACTTTATAAAAGGTGTAGAATCAGCACTAGAGATACTTGAATGCACCAAAGAAGGCTGGTGTCAAAAATGGGAATCTTTTAAATTGGAGATAAGAAAAATTGCAATCGAAATATCATCAATTGTTGCTTATCATGAAAAAATAAGAGAAAGGCGTCTGAACAATGACATCCTTTACCTGTACGGTTTGGAGTGCCAAGAGCCCGGAAAATACAAGGATGAAATAAAGAATATAAAAACACAAATTAAAGAACACGATAAAATACGCTATGAAGGCGCTGGTGTAAGAACGCGTACTTTGCAATTAATAGAAGGAGAACAACCAACAAAGAGATTCCTTAACGTGGAGAGAGAATATATCAAGAAGAAACGGGTAATGACATTAAGCGAAAATGGTCGCGTACTGAACGATGAAAAGGAAATAGAAGATGCCTTTGTTTCGCACTACGAAAATTTATTTGCTGCAAGACCACATTCTGTACCAACCCAAATGAAGGACTTCCTCTTATTAGAGCTACCAAAACTTGAACCAGATATGACTAAGATCCTAAATACTCCTATTGACGTGGCTGAAGTCGAACTGAATATAAAAGAAATGAAGTCTGGAAAGGCCCCAGGACCAGACGGTTTACCAGCCAGTTTTTACAAAAAATGGAGCAAGAAACTATCACCCATACTCTTAAACGTTTTTGAGGAATCATACCGACGCGAATACTTACCTCCATCGTTTCGGAAGGCACACACAGTACTGATTCCGAAGTCTAGAGATCTGGACAAGAGTCAACGAGTAGACGGTTATCGACCAATAAGCTTACTAAACGGCGACTATAAAATTTTTGCAAGGGTACTCGCCGGACGTTTACAAAGCGTGATAACGTTTTTGGTTGGAGACCATCAGACGTGTTCCATCAAAGGGCGGAATATACAAACGAACCTCCACATCGTCCGGTCCATAATAGAGATATGCCAACGAACACAAGAATCAGTGGCTATTCTACAACTTGATCTGGCTAAGGCCTTCGATCAAGTTCAACACTCCTTTCTTTTCGATGTACTCGCACATATGCAAGTAGGAGAAAACGTCATGCGTGGAATCAAACTTTGTTATACTGGAATCTCAACGAAATTGATTGTTAACGGAGCTCTTACAAAATCCATACAAGTACAACGCTCGGTTAGACAAGGATGTCCTATGTCACCACTTCTTTTTGACCTCTATCTTGAGCCCCTCTGCAGATACATCATAAACGATAGCAAGGTTCAAGGTTTTCGCCTTCACAGCTGCGAAATCAAGCTTCTTGCCTACGCTGACGACCTTGTGCTGGTATGTTCCAACAAGCCCAGCATAAAAAACGCGATGCTATGCGTTTCTAACTACTGTGCCGTGTCTGGTGCGTCAGTAAACAAGGACAAAAGTTGTGGCTCGTGGTGCGGGGAGTGGGGATCGACACCATCTACATTTGAGGACATACAATGGTCCACAGCGAAGCCCAAGCTCTTAGGAGTCCCGTTAAGCGCAATGGACAATCCCAAGCCTATGTGGGACACAGTAACAAAAAACGTTAAAACAGCTGCCAATATATGGAGTTTAAGATATCTATCTACTTTTGGAAGAGTTGCTGTATGCAATATTTTCCTCTTGTCAAAGCTAATGTATCTTCTGCAGGTTATACATTGCTCAAGGACGACGGTCAATCTGTTGAACAGAATATTGGCTACGTTTATTTGGAGGTCACCATACGAGCCAATGAGGAGATCAAACTTGTTTCGAAGAATTCACGATGGAGGACTTGGTTTAGGTCATATTTTTGTTAGGCAACTAATTGCCAGATGGAAATTTTTTCACAGGAACAGCATCCTTTTTAGAATTGTGCAAGCATTTCTTCTTAGCAAAATATATGGCAACACCAGGTGAAGATTCAACAACCACATGTGCTTTAATAACATTAAGAGGATTTTACAAGGAAGTAGCGGACACATTGGACTTTCTAAGAACCAGGTTTGACCAAGCCTTTTTGGCCTCGTGCACTAAAAAGAAGCTAACCAAACATCTGCTAGTTTCATTGTTCCCAGATCCCGTATTTCGTGTATTTCCTTATGGGCCTCCACTAAATTGCAAACCGGATGTTTTAAAAAGGGTTAAACTAATGCCGATACCACCGAAGTGTAAAACTTTCTTTTATCGATTTCACTCTCGTACCACAACTGTAAAAGAGTGGCTCGACTTACGCGGGATGGAAACATACGGAAGCACTGATTGTAGACTTTGCAAAGTTACCGAAACGTTCACCCATGCTTTTATTCTTTGTGTCGACGCTGTATTCTTTTGGGATGTTTTCAAACGGACGCTGAAAAAAGACTTTGAAGTGGAAGAGACAAACCTTCGCTACTTGCATTTCGCCGAACACCTCGATACCATTCAAGACATTTTAGTAGTTCTAGGTCTTTATAGTTTGTGGAAAACGCGTAAAGTGGATAATGAAGCAGGTGTCGCGAAGCCATCCTGGGTAAATTTTAAAAATATTGCCATTCAAGTAGGTCAGGGCTTCGACTCGCGCTCGGCAGCAGCGATAGCAAGTTGGCCTGCACAAGGCTAAATTTCGACTGTCCTTCGTATTGCAGGCGTCCCGCCGCAAGCCGTCCTGCCTCAAGCCTGGTCACCGTACACGTGCAACAGTCGCGCCGAGTCATCGTAACAGACCAAGAGCAGCAGTCTGTCAGCGATCTGTTCCTTCCAAGCACGTGGTTTGTTACGTCACCGAAGGGACATTAGAAAAAGCTGGGACCACGGCAAGATCGTCTTCACTCGCGCTCGGCAGCAGCGATAGCAAGTTGGCCTGCACAAGGCTAAATTTCGACTGTCCTTCGTATTGCAGGCGTCCCGCCGCAAGCCGTCCTGCCTCAAGCCTGGTCACCGTACACGTGCAACAGTCGCGCCGAGTCATCGTAACAGACCAAGAGCAGCAGTCTGTCAGCGATCTGTTCCTTCCAAGCACGTGGTTTGTTACGTCACCGAAGGGACATTAGAAAAAGCTGGGACCACGGCAAGATCGTCTTCACTCGCGCTCGGCAGCAGCGATAGCAAGTTGGCCTGCACAAGGCTAAATTTCGACTGTCCTTCGTATTGCAGGTTGGTGCTTATGTTCATTATTCTTTTAGCTTCGATAAGTATCTGCTATCGCTGCTGCCCCGGCTGCTACTGTCTATACTAGTTGCAGAATCTGCTTTTTCCAAACAAAAACGGAAAGATGGCAGATGCTGATGTGTGCCTCTCATGCCACGAGGGCTTCTCGGATAATATTCGTATGACTTGTACTGAGTGTGACTTTAGCTACCATACGGGCAAGTGCTCAGGGGTTGCAAAAGCCCAGCTGAAAAAAATGTCTGAAGCAACAAAAGAGTCGTGGCAATGTGCCACATGCACCATCGCGAAAACAAAAGGAAGTAACTCAAGTAAGTCAACAAATCTAGAAGAAGATAAGCGAGGGGGTCAGATGGATGAAATCATGAAAAAGCTAGACGTAATCATGTCAATCAAGGAGAAAGTAGACTCTCTTCTTTCAATGAAGGAAACAGTAGATAAGATTGAGCAGTCCGTGCAAAGCATGTCCGATAGCTACGATGAAGTGCTTGCGGAGATAAAGAAACAAAACCAAGACATAAAAGAACTGAAGAAACGTGTAGAAAAGTTAGAAAACAGCGGAACACAAAAAGAAGTCGAGGACCTAAAACATGAAATAAATGAACTGCAACAGTACAGCCGAAGGCAGAACCTGGAGGTGCATGGTCTTCCATGTTTCGCAAACGAAAACCTGCTGAACAGACTGAAGGAGGTGGCGAACTTGCTGGGTGTTACTGAGCTAACCGAGGGAGACATTGAAGCTTTACATAGACTGCCTGGCAAGCCAGACAAGGTTCCTCCTGTTCTGATTAGGTTTACTTCCCGACTCACAAGAGATCGGTGGTTCGAGAAGAGGGCTGTGCTTAAGGAAAGCCCGTCGCATATCTGGATAATGGACAACTTGACGCCCCAAACGAAAAGGCTACTGTGGCTGACCAAAACAAAGGTGGCGGAGAAGCACTACCAATTCGTATGGCAAAAGGACGGAAAGATTTTTGTTAGGAAGCAAACGAATGACCGTCCCATCCGTATCAAGAATGAAAGTGACTTGGAAAAAATCGAGTAGGCACTTGTAGCAACCCGGAGCATAATCATGGTGTGCGGTTGTTATTCCACCACTTCTTTCAAACGTTATCTACGTGATGTCGTATCAGCTGAAAAAACTTTTAAAGTGTGTAATTTAAGCAAACCAAATCTTCTAACTAACACTGAAGATACCTGTCCACATCTTAATTTATTTTGTTACATGTTCAGCATTGTTTTATTACTGATACCTGGTATCCCAGAGAGCCAGACGATGTTCTGTTTCAAAGTTGTGAATGTGACCCGTGACGTATGTGCGGTGGGTTCCCCCTGTTTTTCCAGGACAAAATATTTATGTCACGCACTTCCTGCTTGTATTGTAAAAAATAGACCAATAGCTAAGACTATTCTGCAGAGATACACTGAATGTTTCAAACTAATCGGAATGTGTTATCTACGAAATGGAAGGATCCTCTACTGATAACTGTTATTATAACTGTGAATCCTTTAATAAACTGAAACGATGCGAAACCTTGATGAACAAATCAAACATATCTCTGTTTCATTTAAATGCGAGAAGCATGAGAAATAAAAGTGATGAGATTGAAATATTTTTAAGCTCACTAACTCATAGCTTTGATATTTTGGCATTCACAGAGACGTGGTTTACCGGAGATTGTGATGTTATTAACTTCAAAAATTTCAAGAGCGAACAAATCTATCGTACAAACCGGAAAGGAGGTGGAGTGTCACTTTATTTGCGCGAAGGTCTGAAATATAAAATTATTCCAGACTTCACGGGTGTTGATTATAATCATGAATCATTAGTCGTTCAAAGTTGTAGAACGGTTATTGCTGCAATATACAGGCCACCAAACGGATCCTTGAGTATATTTTTTAGTTTCATTACAGGCTTACTGGAGTATGTTACCTCCATGAATTTTCAGATTGTCCTAGTAGGCGATTTTAATATAGACATACTGTCTAATGAACCGCCGAAAGTTGAATTTGTTGAACTAATACAGTCTTTTGGTTGTACAAACTTAGTTAACATGCCTACGAGAATAACGGAACACAGTGAAACTTTGATCGATATTTGTATAACCAATTATGAAACTCATGGCACAAGAGCAGGCGTGTTTTCGGTGGATCTAAGCGATCACTTTCCTATATTTTGTTTTATCTGCTGGAAGAACTCGGGCAGTAAGCAATCTAGCGCACATGAAAAGCTGACTTATCGCCATACTAGTAACCAAAAAAATATTGAACAGTTTACCTTACTCATTTCGAACGATAACTGGAACGATGTTCTAACCGAACAAGACCCTGATAAAGCGTATGATAAGTTCGTGGAAAGAATAGGAGAATGTTATGACTCAGCTTTTCCTCGGGTTCAGTATAAAAAGCACAACAAATCAAAAAAGCCATGGGTCACTGCAGAGTTATACAAAAGAATAAAAGCAAGGAATAAGCTGTTCGATAAATTTATCAAGACTAGAGACCTTAACATTTTGACTGAATACAAAAAGCAACGCAATAAACTGGCTGTAGATTTGAAAAAAGCGAAAAGTTAGATATTATACAAATAAATTTGTATCTATAAAAAACAGCCCAGAAAAAGTGTGGAAGACTGTTAAAGACGTACTATCCCCTGTCCCTAATGTCATACCAAATGAACTCACAATAGATGATCAGACATATTCTGACGCGTCACTGGCCGAGAGGTTCAACTTGCATTTTTTGACTGCAGGTGGCAGTGTTCCCACATTAATGGACTACAGCAACTATGAAACGTACATAACCATGAACTTAGCTAACTCTATATTTTTGACTCCCACCAATGAAACAGAAATTAATGATATAATTGTCTCGTTGAAGTGCAGTAGCGCCTCTGGATATGATGAATTGAAGGTAGCTCCCATCAAAGCAGTAAAAGACTGGATTTGTTCTCCTCTAGCTCATATATGCAACAGAATTCTTGAAACTGGTATATTTCCTAATAAAATGAAATTAGCTAGAGTTTGTATTATACACAAAGGCGGTACATTAACTAACCTAAACAACTACAGGCCCATATCAGTGCTTCCATTATTTTCAAAAATCGCAGAAAAGGTAATAAACACTAGGTTTTCTAAATATTTTCTTTACAATAATATTATAACATCTTGTCAGTATGGGTTTCAGAAAGGAAAATCTACAGAAACAGCTTTGCTATGCATAAAAAACAAAATAATAAGTAACATAGAAAATCGACTTTACACACTCGGTATATTTCTTGATTTTCGGAAAGCTTTTGACTCTATAAAGCATGATATTCTTCTTGGAAAACTACAACGATATGGTATAAGGGGATTAGCTCTCGAACTTATCAAGAATTACTTATCAGCTCGAAGACAATTCACATCTCTTAACGGTTTTAAATCACATACTTCCCTGATACAGTACGGCGTTCCTCAGGGTTCCATCCTCGGACCTTTGTTATTTTTGGCATATATAAACGATATAGTTAATATACCCCGAACCCCCGATATTATCCTGTACGCGGACGACACTAACGTTTTCTTTTCCGGGACAGATCTCGATGAAATTGAACAGTGTGCAAATTGCTGGCTTAATGAGCTGTCTCAATGGTTGCGGTCTAACCAACTAGAGTTAAACACAGCGAAGACTAAATATGTTTTATTCAGGTCCAGAAATAAACCTGTTCAGCGTAAGTTGAATGTTACATTTTTAAACTCTACGATAGAAAGCACTTCGGCTCATAGGTTTCTTGGGGTTTGGTTTGAGGAGTTTTTAAGTTGGACGAACCATGTAAATAAAATTAGATGTGATATATCACGTTCAATTGGTATACTGAATAAAATCAGACACTTGTTACCAAACTGGCTTAAACTGCAGCTTTACTACACTCTTGTGTATTCCCGCCTGCAGTATTGTCTTTTAGTTTGGGGAACCACGACGAAAACAAACATTGAAAAAGTTTTTCTTTTACAAAAGAAGGCCGTTAGGTTCATAGATAATTTAGGTTATATTCAGCATACATCGCCCACATTCGAAAAATACAAGCTATTACCCATCGGACATGTTTTTTCTATTAAATTAGCGAACATTATATTTGACGAGATAAAGCGGGATGAGACCTCTTTCTTCAACGTCTACCTTCATAAGCCTGCCGATTACACTCTTAGACACACCTTTTACACCAAACAAAACGTTAGAACAAACTATGGTACTCAAACACTTCATTATCAAATTGCTGACTTACTAAATAATCACGCAAATATAGTCCAAACGGTACACAACTGCAGCAATCTCCAGATGTTTAGGAAAATGATCAAAATGTATTTTCTTTCAATCGAATAATATACACCTGCCACTTGTGCCATTAGTTCAAATGTGCAAATGTGATCAATTATATTATATGTAACAGTGTTTGTTCTTTTTACTCAACTTTGTGACTCTTTAAGTGTTTTCATCCGTGGACTTATTTTGATGTGAATTAGGTAATTGATGTTCATTTTGTTTACGGTATCCTTAGAGGTACGTGCCGAGTGCTGTAATGGGGGCTGGTGGCCACGTCAGAGGACTTCGCGTCTTCTTTTGCCGCAGCCTCCCAGACATATGTATGTCGAAAATAAACTTATTATTATTATTATTATTATTATTATTATTATTATTATTATTATTATTATTATTATTATTATTATTATTATTATTATTATTATTATATTGCACGCTGTGATGAAAATGATGAATGGAAAGACGTCGTAAAAAATCTCAGTCGTTCCCCTGATATTATATAATCGACGACAGCACCAGTCGATCTAGAAAGTATCATTGACACCTTCCTCTTTGAGATGAGCGTTGTGGTTTTGTAAATTTCTATTGTCTAATGTAACGAGAATGAAACGCACTGCTTGTATGTAACGAAAAGGTAACGCATAGCATGTATATAATGTAACGCATTGCTTGTATATATTCAAACGGAAATGTAGAGCCCTACCTGTATATAGTGTAACGCATTACTTGTATAGAATAATGTAAATTATATTTGTTTTAAACATGCTGTAAATAAACGTCTGAAAAAAAATCCTTCAGTAGCTCAGTGGAAAGACGTCCGCTTCACACGCAGCGGGCACGGGTTCAATCCCTAGTGTAGGCGTACCATTATTTTTTCGAACATTTTGCGATCTTTACGTATCGTTTTTTTTCAATTATCACTGAAAAAAGCAACAAAGCATTGTTGTGGACGATACGTCACTGAACTAAATGGTATGGGATTCCATTTTTGACACCTCTGCCGCACAATGCCACTTTCAGATGTGAGGCAGCTCTTCACGCAACATCTTGGGAGTATTCTTTTCGGAGCCGATCACGAGAATTCCCCACGGGCACTCACTACTAATTTCCAACACTTAAATGTACAAAACAACTCATCTGGAAGTACAAAAAAGCGAGCGGAACAGACATAACTGCAAAGGAATCGCACGGCGGACGAATCCCGAACGCATTTCGTCTGCTCCACCCGGAAAAAAGAAAAAAAAAGAAAATCGCACGGTCGGGTGCAGCCACGTGACTTGCGCCGCTCACACTCTCCTCTCCACATCTCCGTGCGGTGCGTGGGTTTCGGTTTCAGTTTCGAGCAGTTGCGTTTTTTGGCTTTATTAAAAAAATACGTGACTCTGTAGCAAAATATTAAATGGGTAGTATTCCAACACCATACGCGGCATAGTATTCAAACACCATATATCTTGTGTCCGTGCCCCAGTTGTTACTTTTCATGTGATGATATCAAGTTATTGGAAACGATATCCACTTCCGGGATCATGATATCCCACAGCGCATGTTCATAATTTCAGTAAGGGAACAAATCATTAATCGCTTAACTTCGGCGAAACAGTACCCATCTTTGTGCCGATGCCAGGTTTTGATCATCAACACTTATTATCGCCCATGGCTGCATCAAAGAAACATCAGATGTTCACGATAGCACACCTTTAGCGTCCAGCAGAATTTTGCATTAAGGCCTGAACATATGCTGTGGTAAACCACATCGTCGATAAAGAATTTCAGAAGCCCCATTATTTTGTTTACGCGAACCTTTGCCAAATCGGTTAAACGCGACTTAACTGCTTCAGCACAGAACCGACATTTCAGCATTGCCAGCGATCACGAAACGTTCGTTATCGACCGTATTGGCTGGCGATAGGCACGAAAGGCGTCGCTGGCTGTTCATGGTCACCAGTCACGCCCACCTTTTGTTCGATAGAGATAATCTGCGACTTTATTTTGGCGATAGTTGGCGACCAGTCATCGATCGTCAGCTCACCGTTCAGCAATTTGTTAATCTTTGCAATAATTTCAGACATCTCTGTGGCAAGCCGGACGTTCGTTCACCATGTTGTACTTCACCGCTTTCTCGGATTCAGACATTGTATAACAGCATCGCTCCTGTCTGGCCCAGATTTCTGTACATCTATTTCATTGTAACGCTTTCTTCAGTTGAATAATCCGTAATTTACTGATAACCTTTTTGTGATGGTATTATGCTAACGTGTTTCTAGGCACATGAACAACGGTTGGTGAGTTGAGCTTGTTGGTACATACTTGTAAAATCTCAGCTTGAACTTTAGAAATGAACTAGAACACACGGAAAGAAAGGACAGGATAGAACACACAGCTGACTACCAACGATATTTTAGTATAAACTTCTTCCTTGCGCGTTTGCTCCTTCATTTTGAGTCCCATGTAGAGCACGATACACCTATTATTTAAATTACCTTATTCCCCTACTACAGATCACTCCCGATATTTACACTTATACAAAAATATATACAAAGCATTTACACAAAATTCTTAGACAATTACTGCTTTTTAAACTAACCCGCCACAAGCTCGTGCTCTTGTCTGGGGCGTGACATTTCGTAGGTATTGTCTTTCTTTTTTGTGTACGGTGATTGATGGGGTGCTGACGCAATCCTTCGCGTGCTCCTCGATGGCGAGCGCCTCGAGCATCTCGCGTGCATGAGGATTGTTGTTTCTGGCAAGAATGGTGGTGCTGCTAAAAGCTACACTGCACCGGCATGTCCTCCAATGAGCTGCCAGGTGTCCTGCCGCTGTTCCCTTTAGTGACGCTGCGTGTTCACGGGCTCTGTCGTTGATGCACAAATTGGAAAGATTGCAGCAAGAAATGCGTTCAAGTAGTATGCTCTGCGCCCAACAAAGCCTACTCTATGTGCAGTGAAGTGAACCAAGAGGAAAAAAATCCTGCAACACGGCCCACAGAACGCAGTATCTCTCATGCACTACAGGAGTGGTGTACCACATTCCCCTGTCTTGCGGAAAATGCTACATCGGCCAAACGGGCCGGTGTATCAACGACAGAGCCCGTGAACACGCAGCGTCACTAAAGGGAACAGCGGCAGGACACCTGGCAGCTCATTGGAGGACATGCCGGTGCAGTGTAGCTTTTAGCAGCACCACCATTCTTGCCAGAAACAACAATCCTCATGCACGCGAGATGCTCGAGGCGCTCGCCATCGAGGAGCACGCGAAGGATTGCGTCAGCACCCCATCAATCACCATACACAAAAAGAAAGACAATACCTACGAAATGTCACGCCCCAGACAAGAGCACGAGCTTGTGGCGGGTTAGTTTAAAAAAGCATAATTGTCTAAGAATTTTGTGTAAATGCTTTGTATATATTTTTGTATAAGTGTAAATATCGGGAGTGATCTGTAGTAGGGGAATAAGGTAATTTAAATAATAGGTGTATCGTGCTCTACATGGGACTCAAAATGAAGGAGCAAACGCGCAAGGAAGAAGTTTATACTAAAATATCGTTGGTAGTCAGCTGTGTGTTCTATCCTGTCCTTTCTTTCCGTGTGTTCTAGTTCATTTCTAAAGTTCAAGCTGAGATTTTACAAGTGTTTCTAGGGTCGTATTAGTGCACCAGAGAGAAGACCACTGTGGTTGTTTCTGGGCACTGAAAATAAAGACATTATTATTATTATATTATTAAATCGCCTGGCAAAAAATGAAAAATTATTTTTGGAGGGTGTCAGCGTCCCTTTAAAACCCAACTGCATATTTAAAGTATAACAATAGGGTTTAATCTTGAAAATGGTCTCTGGCGGCCCTCGAACGGACGGAGGATATTCAAGACAGAATTTGACTCCTTATATTTTTATTTGAAGTTTCATTTATACCTGGTCCCGAGGGGCGACAACGGCATTCTTTGTCATTAATTCGTTCTCTATAGATGGACGTTTGTTTTGTGTCCTGACTATTTAAATAAGTATACAACTCTAAATATCATGACCACATTGTCATTACAGCTGCTGGGACATGGAACAAGCATCTGAACGTTTTCTCACGGAGGAAGAAAGCTTTGGAGACTTCGTGGCTCCCAACCAGTTCTACAGCCTGTTGAGTGCCAAAATTTCCTAAGCTTTATTTCACCACCTTTCCATCTTGCTTGCGTGAGAAGCTTTGAATATGTAAAAATGAAGGATAATAATTGCTGGAGGCTACCTAGTGGCTTATCAGTGAACAACCTATTTACATTCAGTGAACAGCTGATCCAACTTGGCATGTTGAATGCGTAATAATGTGGGTCAATGTGTACACTTGTATAGATATATATGATAATTCTGATGTAGTGATAATGTGATAAATTAGTGATAAAGCCCATTCCCAAGAGACGTGCGGCGGCGCATGTAATTATGAAGTTATGAGATCGTGCAGAGGGCGATCTATAACTGGAGCCTGTGGGCGAGGGTAACGAAGTGATTTTGTCAATATTTTATCTTTGAGCGTATGGAGCTGCAGTGCTGTACTTAATTCGTTTTAGCATGTGTGCAATAAATATGCCTCGAAATATTTGAGAGCATATTTGAGAAATGAGAGCCCCCACCACGGACGAGGAGTTTGGCGCTACTGTACATGGGAAATGTCCGGGGTTGGCTCTGCGGTGAAGAGGCGTTAAAGGGCCCATGAAACGAATTTTGGGCTGGAATAAATCAATTTATATTGTGATTTTACTCATAGCCCATCGTTCAGTGGGCCAAAAGAAAAAAAAGTAGAGAGTCAAAAGCCTGACTTTCGGTAGGAAAATTTGAAAACACAGCGGACTATTTCGTACCTCCTTCTCTTCGTAAGCTCTGTGCCTTTTCACAGTGATACATCCGCGGACCCCGCAGCGCGTCACCGGACCCAAACGCACGTCACACGGCACCGGACCCCGCAGCGCGTCACCGGACCCAAACGCACGTCACACGGCACCGGACCCCGCAGCGCGTCACCGGGCCCAAACGCACGTCACACGGCACCGGACTTCACTCAATCTCTTCACCCCTAAGCTGACATTGTGGTGGAAGCTACGCGCTTGCTGGACCAATCAGCCGCCTCCCTTTCATCAACTGACCTCATTCTCTGCGCGTGGGTATGCGCGAGAGGGCGTGATCACGTGACAAAAGTGTGGCTGGCCCAAGGAGCACGTGGCTTCCACAGCACTGTCAGTTTTGGGCTGAACGAGGTGGGAAAAAGAACTTTTGTCTGAATTTTGCGCGACGGGCTAATCTTCTAGGAGGAGAATGCCTGTGCCCGGGTACACAAACGAGATTACGAGCAAAGGGGACTCCCTTTCGGGTGTAGCCACATGACTTCCGCCACTCACACTCTCCTCTCCACATCTCCGTGCGGTGCGTGGGTTTCGGTTTCCAGTTTCGAGCAGTTGCGTTTTTTGGCTTTATTTAAAAAATACGTGACTCTGTAGCAAAATATTAATTGGGTAGTATTCCGACACCATAATGAATCGCCTGCCAAAAAATGAAAAATTATTTTTGGAGGGTGTCAGTGTCCCTTTAAAGCCCAGCTGCATATTTGCAGTTGGGCTTTCCGTCTTCTTGAACTGTTCGGTAGAATGCGCGATTTATGAGTTGAGGAGAAAAGCTAAACAGGAAAAAGGTGTGAAAAGCGTTTCATAACTCCTTTAAAGCGGCACTGACACCCCAAAGGTCGTATTTTTTTTATTGTCTAAAACGATGCAAGTTGTAGTCATAAACACGCAAAAAAAACGCATCGCGAAAAAAAATTTTCTGCGCGCGCGCGCGCTTTTTTATTTTTGGCGTTTGATTCTCCCGCTTCTCGCCTCCTCCCTTTTTTTGATCGGTGACGTCAAAAATCAGGAAATTTAGAAGCTTTGTATGCGACATTTCTATAACGTTTAATAACGGCAATCGTAAAACATGTTTTTTAACGCAATTGCGAACGCACTACGGCCCCTCTTTTTGAAATACCAAAAATCAGAGTTCGGTGTGATGTCGCTTCCTGGATTTGTATCCCCCTTCGGAAAACTTGGCGGTGCTCGAGCAGATCGGCGAGTCGGGGAAGAAACCGGTTTTTTCCCGCGCCGGCTCCCTTCTATCCCGCCTGCTCACCTCCTCCTCGCTTCGGGTCGCGGTGGAAACGGCGCTTTGCTTCATAGCGTGGAGCGGAGGTCCGAAAGAAAGTCGAGTCGCAGGAGACCGCAAAATTTGACTCACTGCACTGGCGCAGGTCGCGCGGGAACTTCAAATTCGGCATTTAGAAATTGTTTTTTTAATTCAGAAATACTGAATTCCCAAGTTTCGAATTTTGAGGGTAATGTCCCGGCATCGTTTTCAATCATTTTGGATAATAAAAAAATATGATTTTGATGTGTCAGTGCCCCTTTAAGAAGTGACGCTGGGTTGTGGTGCGAGAGTTTAACTTCAAAAATTGTTTTCTTGCTTTAAACAAAAATCACTTTTATTAAACTTTCAGAATTAAAAGACAATCGATTGTTCTTCCATACCCACCATATATTGTATTTTTACTTGGACCACCTCAGGGTGAAATAAACGGCTGTTTATGCGTGAAAACGCACTTTTTTAAAACGTCAAAAAAATTTTTTTGTATTGCAAGATATGTGTGCGGTTATAAACTTTTTTTTATGGATTATACACCTACAGGGCAGCCTGTAAAAAGTTATTTTTAAATCCCGGGAGCAATTAGATAACTTTTTTAATAAAATAACAAAAATGTTAAGATGTTCATGAAAATTGTTTTTTTAATATTTAAATTAAACGAAACCGTACAAGCCCAACCACACTGTAAGTCGAAAGCCGTGCAAATTTAAGAAAAAAAAATATTGTTGGATGTTTCATAAAAAAAGCAGATTTTTCATCATTATTGAGTGGTGCCTAGTTTCACGCTCTTTTTGAAAGTTAAAACCGCGCTCACGTCATCAAAAACATTTTTGTCTAAAATATTTCAGGGCACCGCGTGGTTAAAAACATTGCGACCAAAAACCATCATTTCTTTTTTTTTGTTTTTTTAGTAATTGGAGGTGGTCGAGCGCATCGTTTGGGACGTTTGACATGGAATGACCCAAAACCGACTTCGCCTGCGTGTCCTAATCTTTGTGTGTAACTCCCCCCCCCCCCCCGCTTTTTTTTAACATATTTAACGATGTCGTGACACCACCCCACTTTTTTCTTTTTTTTCGCTCATCGGTCACTTTTTTCTCGTTTCTTCCGACGCCCGGAGCGCGTTACATTAGCCAAGGCTACGGTTGCGTCGGCCTGGGCGGGCCACTATTGTACTCGGCGCCGATTGACAGGAAGAGTAAGCGGTGAGTACGGGCGATATGTGTCTCGGTGCTACTCGCTTGCAAGTGTGTGAACGGAGCTTTAGCAGTACGGGTTGGTGGCGCGGTGCAGATTCATCAACAGTCGCGACGAGTTTTCTTTAGCGGTCTTTCCCGGGTTTGGCAGTAGTAGTAAACCCAGTGAGCCGAATCTGACAAAGTGTTTTGAGTGGAACGAATAAAGCAGACCGTCTCTTCACACTGTGCGTATTTCACATCAATTTGACGCGAAACGTTCGATATTCCCGGTGCAGAGGACAAGGTTTGTCGAAATTCTCGTGAGTCAATACGTCAGAGGTTTCGCGCGTCAAACTCCACGTGTGAACAGGCCGACTTCGCTTTCGCTAAACTGTGGCGCGTTGAAAAGATGCATCGTGTGAAGCCTTTGGGATGGGGAGCGTCATTCCCGGCCCTTTAGATCGCGACAAACGTAAAAGAGAGGGCGCGGAGGCTAGCACCTCCGCGAGCGGAAGCAAGGAGTCTTACCTCTTCCCTTCGATTCGAAGCCGAAGTGGCCGAAGTCGGGCGCGTTCAGATGGTTCAGTAGCTCGGCCGCTCGGCTCGGGAAGCTCGGGAGTCGGGTGGTAAGTGCTGCCCGTGCCGCTGGTGCCGCCGCTTCATACAACCTCCTCAGAATTCTAGACCTGCGCGCCGCCGTGCCGCCGCTGCCGCTTTTTGCTCTCGCCGCTCTGCGCCGCCGCCGTAGTCCCCGGAGCCACGCACGCCGCCGCCGCCGCCGGTGCGCCGCCGCCGAGCAATAAATGCAACGCGCCGCCGGTGCCGCCAAGATTTTTTTGTGTGTGTGTGTGTGTGTGGTGGGGGGGGGGGTGCAGTGTGTTTCTACGCTGAGGCTGTGGTGTCTGTTCTTCCTCTGTCCTTCGTCCTAAAGCGCAGTCATGTTTCTCTCCTACCATGTTCTTTCTTTTGTGTGCAAAACCACGGTATCCCCCCACTAAGGCTGACAGTCATTACAGTCTACAGCATCTATAGCGATTTCCGAATTCTGAGCCTTATCTTCTACTGCCCTTTTATGTTCCAAGAGCCAGTTTGCGCAACATAGGACAACACACATCGCAACGGAATGTCGTACACCATTCCTAGCTGGCAAGAATTACATCTGGGTTTCTATGTGTTTTTTCTGGCACCCTGAGGACCACCCGAAAAGGGTTAACCTTTCTAATTTGTGCTGAGCTTTGAAAACTAAATTTACACCGAACCTCTTTGCCATTGATATAAAGTTATGAGAGATTCCAAGCTAGTTAGGCACACACACAACATTCTTTCCAACCGGTTTTTCCACAAGAGCCGGATTAAACGTTCCTAACACCTTGAGCACAACTCTAACAATCACATCCTGGTGTAATTGTTAGAATGATTGTGAACGAAAATGGAGCCCGGCAGAAGGTGTTGTCGGTTTTTATCTAGAAATGCCTGACAGGAGTGGAGCTCAACAGTACATTGTCACTCAAAAACTCTGAGCGATTGATTGAAATATTGAATCCGGATCATGGGAGAAGGTGTGATGTGACAACTGTAGACATCAAGGACTTATATTACTCTATGGATAAGTCGGAGCTGTTAATAAGGGTCAGGAAGTGGTGTGACGATTATCTAGTGAAGTTTCAGTCTGCATGTAGATAGTTTTATGAGCATTCTCGAGTTTTATTTAGAGTCCACCGTCGTAAACTTTGATGGTTCTCTTTTTATTCAAAAAGAGGGAGTGTGTATCGGGTCGTGAATTTCTCCAGTGTTGTCCGAGATTTTTTAAGACGAGATTGATGTTCGCGATCACACGGTTGTGCGGTCCTTGTTGAGTGGACCGAACAACCGTGCGGTCGCAACAGTCGAATTCAGTGCTTAGAGCTCCTGTTGCACACGGAAAAGGGCCTGCGCTGGAGGTGCTATCAGAAACAATATGAGCGTGAACGCGCCTCCGCGGCGACAAGCGGAGGCGCGTTCACGCTCGTATTGTTTCCGGTAATACGTCAAGGAATCAGCAAAGCCTCTGTTGGCAGCTGACAGCTGTCACTCGAAAAGAGTTAAGAGTGTTGTAATTCCGTCTGCGAAAAAATCCCGTGTGCTTGGGGTTGGAGAGGCAGTTGAGTTGCAAAAGATGAGTCTTTTGGAAGCGGGCCATCACAGGACGTAATTGTTAGAGTTGTGCTCAAGGTGGGTTTAATCCGGCTCCTGTGGAAAAACCGGTTGTGAAGAATGTTGTGTGTTTGCCTTAACTACCATGGAATCTCGCATAACTTCATATCAGTGGCAAAGAGGTTCGGTGTAAATTTAGTTTTCAAAGCTCAGCACAAATTAGAAAGGTTAACCCCTTCCTAATGGACAGTTCATCGAACGTCGTTGGATGAACTGACTGCCACCGGTGGTGTACGACATTCCGTTGCGTTGTATAAATAGAAGGCTCTGGAACATAAAAGGGCAACAGAAGATAAGGCTCAGAATTCGGAAATCGGTTTAGATGTTGTAGACTGAATGACTGTCAGCCTTAGTTGGAGGATACCCAGGTTTTGCACAAAAAAGAAAGAAAATGGTAGGAGAGTTTTGAGGAGACCATGCGTATTGTGACCTCTGGCAATTGTGTAGCACTGTCCTTGGCATTGGACAGTGATATGAAGCGTTTTTTCTGTCTGTAAGATCTTGTTTTGTGGGTTTTCCAAGAATAGCAAGGGTTGTGAGGGAGTTGCCTGTTATCGCATGTGGCTGGTCAGTCATCAAGTGAGGTCGTCAGGGTGGCTGGTCGATGTGACCATGAATCGTTTGGATCTGTCTACCTGTCCGGCTTGCAGTGACCTAGTGGAGTGTTTCTTTTTTGGCGGTGAGGGTCTTGACGTATATATAAGAGCGTTCGTTGTTCAAACTATACCCGTTTTCTCAAGAAAAAAACAAGTTTTGCGCAATGTTCATACACGACGCGCAGTAGTTCTTTCGAGATTTGGTTGTCGGAGGAAAAAGCGATGATTTTGGCGCGCTGGAACGTGTACGTCGTGATAATATAACATATATCTAATCTAGAATTCACCTACATATATCTTAATTCTCCACATAAAGGTGGAAATTAGTAATGGTTTGCGAGGAGTCGGACTTTTTTTACTAGGGGTTCTTGACTTGAAAACGGGTATAGAAGCTGTGTTTGAGACTTGTTGTCTTGTCCGTTTTTTTATCGTTCCGTTGCCTCCGGTTACTACGGATGTTCTTCACCAGCTCGCATGTGTTTTACCCTTTCTTCAATGTAGAAGTGTTATAACGGAATGAACTGTAAAACGATTTAGTGAGAACCTTTGAGAAATAATTTGATACAAGAGGGCTATATTCGCGTTCGTTTCCGCTCTGTCTCATGTCGCTCGTGTTTCTAGGGTCCCTCCTTTCTCATTCCCACGCAGGATGCCCGCGTCGGGGGTCGAAGTCTAGCTGGTCGGTCTAGCTCCGATCACATATCCGGTCGAGACGGGCGGGTCTTCGCCGCCAGCCAGCATATTGGCTTACACTCCGAGCTCAAAACCTTTGCGTCCTCGCAAATTTTGTTGATGTTGTCGTGATCCTCGGTTATGCGTCTAGCCATCGTGAAGGGCGGACGGCGTCGCGGCGTCGGCGTCGGCGTGACGCGCGTGTAATCGGAGGATCTGCCGCGGCGCAAGGCGATTCGGTTGCGTGGCGGTGAAAGCGGTGTCGATCGCTGATTGTCTCGTGAAATAACGTTGTCCGTCCCCCTTCTGTGTATCTTCTTCATGCTCGGCAATAGTCCGTTGCAACTCAAGAACGAAGGGCGAGGGTGAAGACGGGCCGGGGAGAGGAGGCAGACGGAATCAAGCGGCTCTACTAAGAGGATTACATCACCCCGCTCATTTGCATTAGACAGAACGCCTACAGCGCCGAATCCAGCCCTGACGGAGTGGAGGTCCGCGTCAGTCCACGCGCATGTGCACGTGGATGTTCACGGCGGCCGCGGCGGTGTCGTCTCCGATTCCACCTTTACTCTGTTTCACCTTATGATGTACCGCAGGCAAGGCTACAAGCGCGAGCTCCTTGCTCTAGGGCAGACCTCGGCGGCACAAGCTCTCGTGCGTTAAGAGCAGCTCCCAACGCTATGAGCTCGCGCTTCTAGCCTTCTCTGCGGTACAACATAAGATGAAACGGAGTATAAAGCCCCTCCATGTTTCTAAAGTGAAGCGCAAGGTGCGCCGATGTGCACGAGGCACGTGCAACGTGCAAGCCCTCGGGAAGATCATGGCGGCACAGCGCAGCAAAGTATTTGGCGCAGCACTGAGCTAGATTTGCGACGCCATGCTCTTCCCAGAAGTGGCGCGAGGCAACGCGTCTCGAGCATTTCCACAACAATGAATTTGGCATGTAGAACCACCACCATCATCATTATCATCATTTACCACCCGGTAGCCGAGACCTCCCCGACGATAGATGGCTCTCGCCAAGCCCAGAAAACCTGTACGCGCCGAGGCTATTCTGTTTTCGAGGAGTGGAATGTATTCCCCTAGTAAGTATTTG
>JAZHYW010032913.1:0-42280 GCA_037355805.1 Ixodes ricinus
TGAGCCTTTTGATGACTTAATTTGTGATAAAAAGACACGTTTAACACTGTTAATTTTTTTTTATTTTGAATGTTGTGTTGCACGCGTAAACACAGCGTTACGAACATTGAAGGAACTATGAAACGAATTTTGGGCTGGAATGAGTGAATCTTGATTGTTTTTTTACTAATAGCATTTTGGTAAGTGGGCCAACGGAAAGAAGGGAGAAAGTCAAAAGCCTGATTTTCGGTACGAAATGTTGAAAACATAACGGACAATTTCGTACCTCCTTCCTTCAAAATCTCTCTGCTTTTTCACTGCGTTGCATCCGCGCGGACCCAAAAGAACGTCAACCGTCCCCAACGCACATCACACGACACTCGACCTCACTATATTCTCTTCACCCCTAAGCGGACAGTGCGGTGGGAGCCACAAGCTTGCCGGACCAATCAGGCACCTCTTCTCATCACCCGACCCCATTTTCTGCGCGTACATATGAGCGTGGGTATGAGTTAGGGAGCAGGGTCACGTGGCAAAAATAGACGTGTGGCTCGGCCAACGAGCACGTAGGTTCCGCAGCTCTGTCAGCCTCGGGGTGAACGGGGCGGGGAAAGAAGCTCTTGTCCGAATTTTAAGTGATGGGCTAATCTTCGGCAAAAGGCGAGATCCTCCTTTTACTCTTTTTGGACTGTCGGGTACGCTTGGCGATTTGTGAGTTGAGGAGGAAAGCTACGACGAAAAAGGTTGTAAAATCGTTTCATTAACCAGCAAGCTAGCAGCTAAGAAATTTCTGCAGAAACCAATATTATTGATTGTCTATGAATTGCGATTATTCCCTACGACCACCTCCAGGACGACGTCTGAGATGACATCAAAGACGACGTTTGGGACGACCTCTAGGACGACCTCAAAGACGTCTAAGACACGGTCGCGGACGACCTCTAGGGCGATGTTAAGGACGATTTCTAAAACGACTTCTAGGACGGCCTCAAGGATGACGTCGAGAATGACGTCCTAGAGGACGATGTCTGGGACGACACCTAGGGCGAATTCTAGACGAGATAAAGGACGACCTCAAGGACCACGTCGAGGACGACGTCTAAGACGACCTTGAGGACGACGCTGAGGACGACGTCAAGGTCGTGAGGTCCTTCGAAGAGGGTGCGAAAATGAAGGAGTGAGAATGTGAGCTGAAATGGACTACTGCGCACACCTACTGGACATTAGGAGGCCAGAAAGTCCAAGATATTCGGAGGGAGGGGGGGGGGGTAGTTAAGAATGCTATCGCATTAAAGGGTCGCGCGTGCCCACTACGCGGTTCTCGGCAGCAGGCATGGCGCGCCGTCGGGGAGCGTGGCAATGCCAATCGGTTGGCGCTCCGGGGTTATCTGTGTGCCGTGCACCTCCGTGAAAAAGTTTTCGTGACATATCTGAAGAAAAAAAAACGTAGTTGTACGTCAAAAAAAAGAAATCGTTCCGACATTTTGCGTGCGACGATGTCGAAGCGCCGAATTTCGACAGAAATTCGGCAAGTGAGTAGGCGCCAAATGTGTGCTACCTTCATCTCTATAACGACTGTCCCCTCCCAAGCAGAGCGAACAAGAGCGCATCCTGCCAATCGCGGAGAGTCTTGCAGTTGGATCGCGCACGCTCGAATCTCCCTCACTTCCTCTCCGTATATACGGCTGATGTTGTTTGAGGACCCGCACCTCCGCGTGGCAGCCGGGCGCGAGTTTAAACTCTGTCACGCGCGTGGCACTACGCCAATGGGGAGTTTCAGAATGGGGGTCCCGAACGATATGAGGCCTCGGAGTCATAGGGGAACACGACCGGAAAAATAATCGCTCCGCTTGCTTATAGAATGTTGTTTTCAGTAAGTAGCGAGACATGCTTGAGCTTTCGCTTGCAGCGCCGATACGGTTAACAAGAAACAATTTATCAAGTGAAAATTATGAAAGAAGCTAACTTATTTGCGCTCTACAACAAATATGTTTGTTGTTTGTGCCGCAAATATTGGATAATGTACAAACACACCAACCCGTTTCTTTTTTTCTCCTCTTTTTTGCGAGCCGTCGATACCGGCGCAACAACCTCGGTAATCCGGTCAGAAGTGTTGGTGAAGGCAAACTGAGTTGTCCCAGCAAACTCGGGTGGCTATGCTCTCGAGACCGCAACAGGAGAGACGGTAGCTGTGCTCGGCTACACTACCGTGCCTTTCACCACAAGAAGCCTTCAAGCTGCTTTGCCCGTTGTTGTTGCGGCTGTCGAGGAGCAGTGCATTCTTGGCGCTGATTTTCTCAGAGCACACAAATGCGTGCTTGACTTCAATGCCGGATTGTTGCATTTGGGAACCGACTCAGTTTCCCTGGCTGCTGCCTCAGTGGCGGTTTTCTGCGACAGTGGACTCCCAATAAATGCCGAGTTTGCGCGTCCGTGTTTCCACGTATTACCAACCAGGTTGGCCCCACACGTATTACCTCTCTACGTCTACGAGGCGCGACTGTTGGCCTCGATAAAACCAGCACGGGTAAGCTTCGTCAGCTACTTGAAAGATTTACAAAGCTTTTCAGCACGGGAGACAGGGATATGGGCTTATGATCAGCAGCAATACACCACATCGTGACGGGACAGGCTAACCCTGTACGACAAACTGAGAACAAATCTCGAGCGAATGCACGCATTTGCTCGACAACGGCTGTCAAGCGGCCTTGCTCGCATGAAGAGCCAGTATGACGCACACGTCACAGCACACCCTTTTTCACCAGGCGACAGGGTATGGTTCCATAACCCGATTCGGAAACGAGGACTGTCCCCAAAGCTGCAGCGTCACTGGCAAGGACTCTTTACAATCGTGAAACGGCTCAGTGTCACGTTACGCGGTGAAAAGAGAAGAGGAATAAAGAACAGGTGCAGAGCTATACTTCGTTTCAGCTTGGGTCCAGACGCAGCCGATGCTACGAGCGCGAGCGTGTGGCCCTGAACAGTGCTTGCATTGCACGAGCGCGCGTGCTTGGCAGGGAGGCTGAAAGCCCGTAGCTCGCGCTTGGAGCATCGCCTGCGTCTGGACCCAACCTGAAACGAAGTATAGGCAGTAAAAAGTGAAGAGGAAGAAAAGAAGAAGCTCGAGGAAATGTGGCTCGAGCAGGAGACGGATTCGACGGTGCCCCGAAAACGCTGCATACCTCGGCCGTGACCCGCAGATGCAGACGAATTCGACGGTGACTCGAGAAAGCTGCAGTCCTCGGCCGTGAACCGCAGATGCAAGCCGACTCCACCCTAACTCGGACTCGCAGCCCTCTCAGGGATCTAAAGTTTCAAAGTCCATGAACCCTGGTACCCAGCGGATAATTTCTCGGCATAACCTGGGCCACCTCCAACAGAAGCCCGGAGATACCTCAGCAGCGACCCCTGGTAAAAAGCAACTGGCTCCGTCGAGAAAACATCATCGTCTCAACGGACACTTGTGACCCCAGCGCTTGATATCATCAACCTGAAGAGGGACGTGAGAATTCCAAACATTTCTAACTGTACATGTGTAAATACTAAATACCTAGGCATTAGCTATCTTTTCTATTTACGTATGTTGATGTTTTATATAAATTGATTTATACCGTCGGCCGTGCACTCTCCTATTTCACTCAGACGGTTGACCTGAACCACGACACTCAGTGACGTGGTCTATCGCATACGTCAAAACGATTGGGTCAGGGCTCTCTTGATTCACCGTGATCGACTGTCCTTCTATGAAGGACTTTGTTAAACCTGGATAAAATTCCAGAAGACAAGAGGGGGATAATGTAGCGAAGGTGATGTCGCGGAAAAGAAGACAGCACGACAGAGTTGGACGCCTACGAGGAAAGCAAGCGGACTTCCAGTAAATGAGCAGCTTGTAAGCGGTAAACGCTCCAATATATTTTTATTACATAAATACAACAAATAGGATCCGGACCGTTATTCTACGATCTGACGTGAAAACACCCGTGACAAACTTTTCAGCCGCGCGAGGCGTCCGCAACATGGCGTCCGCACGCACGTTTTCGCGGCTGCGCTTCTGCTTTATTTTTGTTACGCTAGTAAGGCAACGTCTAGACGACTTCACGGACCTCGAGACTCATGTGCGTTCCAGGCACCCCCAATCCTTGCTGCAGACCTTCCCTCCCCTCTCCAGATGGGTTGCCGTTGGGGCTACGACGTCGCTTAGGGTTAACCGGACGGGCTACTCGCCGGATCGCCGTCGGTCCTCCGCCGCCGGCTTCACGAAGCACGCTTGTCGTCATCACATCGTCTGGTGCCTGCTTCTCGCAGGCGATATCACTCCCAACCCGGGCCCGCAGCAAACTACCTGCGCCTGTTGCACGAAGCGAGTACGGGACAGCCAGGCAGCTCTTTGTTGCGACACTTGTGAGGGATGGTGTCACCGCGGCTGAGTCCATATGTCGCTGGGACAATACCGCCGACTGGGCTCCTACAGCGATCCGTGGGTGTGCATAATGTGTTCGCTGCCGCACTTCTCGGACGACTACTTCGATGTCCCCGCCGTTCCTGAATCTGATATTTCACCCACGGATGCCTCATCCAGCGCTGTCCTCTTCCCTGATTCTCTGGCGGGCGGCGGCGTCAGCGGCGCGCGCTTCTTTGCGGCCACGTGTTGGACGCGTCGGCAGCCGGCCTGGCGTCGGTGGCACGATGCGTAAGTCTCTCAACCTGTGGTACACGAACTGTCGTAGCCTGAAGAATAAGGTCCAGGATATTCAGACTATCGTAAGCTCACTACCGGACAACGCGGTCTTCCCTGCTCACGGAGACCTGGTTCAACGCCAGTGTGCACGACGGCGAGTTTTTGGGCACTGCACACGCCGTATACCGCCGAGACAGTAGCGGCAGTGGTGGAGGAGTGCTCGCCGCCGCCCCCACCGCCTTCACGGCCGACCGGAGGCACGACCTTCAGCACCCTGACGTGGAGGCGATCTTCCTCGATCTTTACACACCACAAGGTACTGTCCTGCTCCGTCGCGTGTACTGCCCCCCCCCCCCGCCCTCCACGTCGGACGCCGCCTACAAGCTACTTGACGCCTCCCTCACCTGTGCATTGCTGAAACCGGTGAGGTTCTTGACGATTTTCTCCTAGACTCAACTTCTGTAGCTGGGCTACTGCAAGTCTGCCGTAGACCCCCATTCCTGCCTCGGAGCAGTTTCCTCGACTTGGTCTTCACTACAAATATCACAAAGGTCCTCTCCTGCGATGTTTATCCCGGCCTTAGTAGTAGCGACCGTAAGGTTGTGGAGGTGTCTTTTGCAACCTCCCCGCCCAGGAAGGGCCACTTTGCTCTTACTACTTGGAGATTTCATAAAACCGACCAACCTCACCTTGCTAATCTAGCTCACCTTACGCCTTGGTGCATGACGACTGAAGGAAGTGACTGTCTCTCAAACTTTGATTTATGGTACGATTTCGCGAGTGCCATTCAGCGCGAATCCATTCCTCATTCACTTCGTTCTACCCGGCGGAAGAGGACCACCTGGATTACACACAAGATTATAAAAGCGGCCAGTCAGAAAAGAGCGCTTTTCAAGAAGGCAGCGCAGCTGCAGTGTGCGGAGACTCTCCGTGCAGCAAAGGACCTCTAGAAAACGCTGAAAGTTGCCATCCACACTTCTCACATCAGCTATGCCCGTAACATTGCACTCAAGGCCAGGGAGGACCCGAAGCTGTTCTGGTCGTACATGAGCAGGTTACAGACTAGTAGCAACAAGCCAACCTTCGTGAACAACAACGTCCCTCTCACATCCCCACGTGATATTGCGCAGTCGTTTGTCCAACACTTCGCCGGTGTTTTTAACGCTGGAACGCCCACATCAAACATTGACGGCCTCGTGCAAAACATTGAGGAGAAGACGCCAGGCCCTAGCCTCCTGATGCCCGACATAAGCTTGTCACTCGAGCACCTACACGAAGCTTTTCGACAAATTAAGCCCTCGCTCTCACCAGGCCCTGACAACTTCCCACCGGCATTCCTCAGGCTGTTTTTGCCGTAGGTATACACATCTTTGTTATCAATATTCCAGCTTTTCCTGGATACTGCTGCTGTTCCAGACCTCTGAAAGCGGGCCCTGGTGACGCCTACCCAGAAAGGGAAGGCAAGCCTGTGAATAACGCCTCATTGTATCGGCCAGTCTCAGTCACGTCGATCCTGTGCAGAACTTTCGAACGGATGCTAAATCGTTATCAATATTCCAGTTTTCCTGGATACTGCTGCTGTTCCAGACCTCTGAAAGCGGGCCCTGGTGACGCCTACCCAGAAAGGGGAAGGCAAGCCTGTGAATAACGCCTCATTGTATCGGCCAGTTTCAGTCACGTCGATCCTGTGCAGAACTTTCGAACGGATACTAAATCGGACCCTTCTAGATTACCTGACCGTCAGCAACATACTCTCCTCGTCGTAGCAAGGATTTAGGCCAGGAAGAAGTTGTGAAACTGCCCTGGCCGCCATCACACACTACATAAGCGATGCGCAGGACGACCACACTTCCACGGACCTCATCCAACTAGACTACAGCAATGCATTTGACAAGCTGAACCACCGCCTTCTTCTCCAGAAGCTCGCAGATGTCGGTGTACACGGCTCCCTGCTTCGTTGGATAGCTCGCTTGCTTATGGTCTCTCTCACAAGGTGGTGTTCCACGGGTCTCCGTTTGTGGACTTTGCCATTTCATCGGGTGTGTCACAAGGCTCTGTGCTGGGACCCACTCTCTTCTCAGTGTATGTTATAAGGACATGCCGAAGACAGAGAACTCCCTGCTTATCAAATACGCTGAAAACACAACCATTTTGACCCGTTTGGACCACCGTTCTTCTGGCTCCCACCTTCAAGACCACCTCTCTTTGATTGGAGATTGGTCTACTGTCAACCATCTACGACTAAGCCTCACTAAAAGTGCTGCTATGCACTTTAGTATGCAGAAAAGTGTGGACCCTCCTTTCTATTCTTTTTCTGGCATTACTGTGTTGGTCCCCACACATCTTCAGATTCTGAGGGTGAGCCTTGCGCCTACTTTGGATTTTGCCCTACACATCTCTAACATTGTGGCAAAGGCACGTTGAACCCTCGGATTCATCACAAGGGTGTCACGCTGCTGCGGTCCGAGTGGCCTTTCGCGTCCTCTACACCGCTATGGTGCTTCCGCGCTTAGAGTACTGCGCTTTTATCTGGAGCCCCCACCAAGCCCACCTCTCTCAGCGTCCGGAGGGGTCCAGCGTCACGCAACACGAACTCTCCTGTCGCGGACGCCGGACGCTGCTCACCCCGTACCGATGAGGATCGACTGAGGCGCCTCAGCTGGCGTACACTAGACCATCGACGGGTCGTTGCGCGTGTGAGACTGTTGTGCCGCCTCATACACGGTCCGTATTAGTAAGCGGTCCGGACAACCCGAGCAGCTACGGGCTCGCACAGTTCGCCATAGCCGCACGTTTCTCCCAGCTGAGATCGAGGCCTTCCTCTCAGCGCCCCTGGACGTATGCTTACCTATCCCAGAAGACCGGGAGGGATCCGCGCTTCTGTGCCGGGACTTTTCCGCGAGCGCGGAACTGATTGTGTGGGGGAGCTGCGCTCGGGCCGGGATCACGGGGCGCGCGTGGCCGTCGACTTTTGCCGTGATAGGGCGATGGGGGCCCCTGTCGCAGGAGGGTGGGATTGGGTCGGTACCTGGCTCGCCCTCCCAGGGTGCTCGGCATTTCCTCTGTCTCTCTCCTCCGGCGGGGCCTCCTGTCGCGGCGGTGGGAATCACGCGCGCTTCGCGATTTCGGTTTGCACGCCCTTTGAGGACACTCGGGCCGTGCTAGGGCTTCGCGAACGCGACCGACTGCGTGGTCTTTTTTGTATGTTACAAGCTTCTTGTTATGTTTAGCTTTGCTTTCGTTTCCTGAGGGTTGTGCGAATGGACGCACCAGCGTACGGGCTTCTGCCTTTCTGTTTCGCCTCGCACGCCCCAGGAAAACACCTGTTCGTGCAAATAAAGATTATTATTATTATCGCAGCACAGTCCAGAAAAGTTGCTTTGCTTATTTTTGATTTATCAGAAACACCTAAAATTATTGTTACGTAATGCGATATTTACCGACACTTTTTTCGCACTTCCTTAGCATTCGTTTCGCTTTGTATAATTTCGCCTAACAAACGTATTACAAGCTTTTTTTTAGCACAATCCCTAGTTCTTACCTTCCACTCCAGTGTCTTGGCGTCATCATGAGCCAGCGCGTATGCGTATACCCCTAGAAAGGATTTTCCTACTATGGCGTGCTGGGGATCTTGGCTCTGGCCGCCTTCATTATATGAGAACCATGCTTTGCACACCTGTTAGAGAAAAAAGATATAGTATATATATAAATACTGTAAACGACCTATTTTTCGCGGGCTCAATATTTCGCGATTTAGGTGAAAGCCGAAGTTTTGAAATAATTCGCGGGTTCTAATTTTTGCGACGCGGTGGGAGCTCAATATAGATTCCAATATGTTTACATTTTACCGGAATAGTTCGCGGGACCTATTTTTCGCAAATTGTTGGCGACTTGCAAAATTCGCGAAAATTACGTGGTTTACAGTGCCCGCCCACCCGCCTCGCCCGCCCGCCCGACGTCCACATACATTCGACGTCCACATACATTGATAGCATGTATGCAAGAGTCCTGTTGAGGCGCTCAGTCAAGCCATTTGTTTGGGGGTGGTAGGCAGTTGTCCGGCGGTGAGCGGTTTGGCTGAAGTGCAGAATGGCTTGCATGAGCTCGGCCGTGAAGGCTGTTCCTCGATCTGTGATGACGACCTCGGGAGCACCATGTCGCAGGAGGATCTCATGCACGAAGAATCGTGCTACCTCCATAGAGGTGCCGCTGGGAAGGGCCTGGTGTTTCGGCGAAGCGGGTGTGAGTAGTCGGTAGCCACGATAACCCATTTGTTGCCGGAAGCAGAAGCAGGAAAAGGACCTAGCAAATCCATTCCTACTTGTTGGAAGGGCTGCATGGGCGGCTCTATGGGCTTCAGCGGTCCTCAAGGTCTTGTAGGTGGCGCTTTTCGGCGTTGGCATTCTCGGCAAGTGCGTACGTACTGAGCGACGTTGATAGCGAGGCGTGGCCAGAAGTGGCGTTCATGGATCCTGCCGAGGGTACGCGTAAATCCCAGATGTCCCGATGTTGGCTCGTCATACGCCGCTTGAAGGATTTCGTCGCGGAGGGCTGTGGGGACCACAAGTAGGTACTGTGCCTTGTTAGGAGCGAAATTCTTCTTTACGAGCATGTCGTTTCGCAGACAAAATGCGGATACGCCGCGCTTGAAGACTCTTGGGACTGTGGTGGTTTTGCCTTCAAGGTAGTCGATAAGCTTGTTTAGGTCTGGATCAGCTCGCTTTTGCTGAGCGAAGGTACTAGCACTGATCGCACATAAGACCGTGTCTTCGTCGTCCGTGTTTTTCGGTGGTGGGTCGACAGGTGCACGCGAAAGGCAGTCGGCGTCGGAGTGTTTGCGTCCCGACTTGTGTAGGACTATGAAGTCAAACTCCTGCAGCCTCAAGCTCCAGCGTGCGAGGCGTCCGGAGGGGTCTTCTAAACTGGCGAGTCAACAGAAAGAGTGGTGATCAGTGATTTCCTTGAAAGGCTTGCCATATAGGTAGGGGCGAAATTTGGAAATCGCCCATACGATGGCGAGGCATCCCCTTTCGGTCGTGGAGTAGTTTTTTCGGCTTTGGACAAAGGGCGGCTGGCGTAGGCGATAAGTCCGTTCTGGTGTTGAACAAGAACGGCGCCGAGACCTATAGAGCTGGCGTCGGTATGAACTGCTGTTTCGGCGTTCTCGTCGTAGTGGGCCAGTAACGGGGGCGACTGTAGGCGCTTCTGAAGCTCCCGGAGTGCATCTGCTTGCTCTGGCTCCCAAGTAAACGGGACATCATCGTGCGTCAAGCGTATGAGGGGCTCGGCAAGTTGAGAAAACCCTTAAGAAACGTCTGTAATAGGCGCAAATCAGAGTGTCGAACCGAAATTTTTATCGGTTCGGTTCCGGTTCGGGTTCACGGCTTTCGGTTCAGTTCCGGTTCGGTTCCGGGGAGCAAAAAATAACGGTTCGAACCGGTTTGAACCGGTTCGAACCGGTTTGAACTGCTATACTGAGAATATATTTTCCGCGTTTTTTTGGCAATAGGCATTATTTCAACAGTGAAACGAGTAACAATATACCCTTTTATCATTCGTATAATCCACTTTTAGTTTCAGGTACGAAAAATAAATTTCGTTATTTAATTTCGATGAAACAGTAAAAGATAAGCTATACTGTGTTTCAGCTTAGGTTCGAGCGCGGCCTATGTTATGAGCCGAAGGGCCAATCAAACAGCGAAAGAGGCACAACGCCATGACGTGCTCTCTGTAGTTGATAGGACCAGCCGCTATTCGCCGTCTCTCTGTGCACGCTCATGCGCCGGCTAGTCCTATCAAGCGCAGAGAGCACGCCATGACATGTGCGCTTTTTGAGCTTTTTGCGCTGTTTGACTGGCCATTCGGCTCATAACATCGGCCGCCCTCGGACCTAAGGTGAAAGGGAGTATAGATGATCTTATATAACTCAACGCCTGTTGTTTTTTGTTTTCTTTATCTACATCGCGTATATTTTATTTGAATTAAAAGGTTATCAGTCTGGTAGATCACCTAAAATACCCGTGATTGGAACAACTTTGCGTCGCAGTATTAAAAATCTAATCCTGTTGTGCTCTTGAACTTAGGAACTAATTGCAGTACTTAAAATCATGAAATGGGCACGTCCTTGACATATATATCCTGAAATCTAGTTTACAAAATACGTTTCGCAATATGTATGATGACGACGCAACTGAGCTAAAAGCAATAATATTTACAAAAATGTCAAGATCGTTTTAGGGCAAACCCTTTCAGTCTACCTTTTCTGGAAACACTGAGCGGCAATCACAACGCTTGCTTTCCTGACCAACATTGTTCACACTCAGCACCGCGATGCAGGCGAATAATCAAGCAGAAAAGAGTGACCTTTTCGTACTCAAAATGTATCTGTCCTAAAATAGCGCGTACAGAAGTGAACATTTTCGACATATATAGCTTGGCGTTTGAGGTTTGTTCTTAACAAAATGTTGGTCAGTTCAATTAAAAAAAGAAACTGTATTTTTGCTTTTTTGTTTGTTAACTAGAAACAAAGTAGTATGTCGTACTCTACTCGACATTGCAGCTACTTAATTGGTCACTTTCTGACAGTCTGCGTGCGCAATCATCATAGTTCCGTCCCGACATTGTTGTGGGCGCCACAATATTTCGGGGCTTGTGCAGAGCACACGGAACTGCCGATCGTCATGATTCAAAAGTGCGACTTCCCCAGCATTAGATTCGGTATTAGGAAGCTCATGTAATATTGCTTTGCTCTGCTGCAAACTCTTTGAACAATTGTGGAGGGCGGAAAAGCGTTTACTGTGATTTCAGATAAAGCTTCAGATAACTGGCAACCATGATTTTAAGCAACAATATGGCCAAGTGTCGTTACTCTGAAGCGTAACTCATTTAGTGGCATTAGTGCAACCCATGTATTCAGAAACAAAAATTATTCTTGCTTGGTGCAGCGTTGTGAGTAACGGCACGAACGTCTGACACCGCAAAAACGTACTTTCTGGCAGTGCTGGTTTTGCAAAAGTAGTAGTTTTGCAGGATCACGCTGTCTGCCCTGTGCCGAAGATGTGGAGCAGAGGAACCTTTACACTACAGTTTGTTTTCAGACCCCCCCCCCCTTTTTTTTTAATTTTGAGGGACTCCCTCCTCCGTTCTGGGGTGCCAATTCGATAAGTATATTTGTGTCATTTTTTAACGGTAATTCTCCATTTAATTTATTTTGCATCCCAATACTGTGAAGTTTCAACAAAACTGCGAGAATTTCTTTTCATGTATCCCTGCCGTACATACTTGTAGTTTTGTTCATCGTCTGATTAATAAGCCGTATTCATCCCTTTCAATGCTTCTGTTCTCGGGGACAACTTTCTGAGACTGTTCAGCAACAACGAAAACATGTTTGGGTGTCTCAATGATGTGTACATGTAAAATAGTTTGTGCAACAATTTTTGTACCTACAGTATATACCGCTAAGAGCTGATCCCTGACGTTGATAGCTTGCAAAATCACCCATTAGGTTTCCTGTCCTCTCGATGGCGGATGCCGAAAAAATAAAGGAAAGAAACAGTTGTTCCTCCTCAACCTGCTTTTAGAACAAGCGGCCACGTGATCTGACGCTAATTATAGTGTACCGTCAGTGTTCACCATAGTCATGATATGCTGTTGGCAAAGAATAAACCATGAGTTGAGTTTTAGACATTGTTAGAGTTCGGTTATTCTCATCTTTGATTGAACACGAGCCAACACAAATGTTTGGCGAAGCTGATTGTCAAGAACCCGAGCACTCGACTCGAGCGCCATAACAATCTAGTACGTCATGGTGTCACGTGACTCGCGATGAGAAGTCGTGATAGCATGTGACGTCACGCTGTCAACAACGCTAATACATCTAGTGACGTTCTCAATTTAAGTCGACTTGACGCGGTGAGTCACGCCGCTACGTCACGGGGCCACGTGACGTGACATTATTTGACAGCAGGTCTTGGCACCATGACGTCATGTGACCACGTGACACATTTTTAATTGTAGTGCCAATACAAAAGTGCCACAAAAACAAACAATTTCTTCTTCATTACAAATCGGTATATGACAGTTCGATCACTACATAGAAATACAGCTGCACCCTTTTACTTCTCAAATGCTCATTTCGTAATAAAAAAATTTACCGTGAACCGTTTTGAACCGGTTACCGTTATATTTTTTCCGGTTCAGTTCCGGTTCAGTTCCAAAATGGCGGCAAAGATATCGGTTCGGTTCAGTTCCGGTTCGGCTAAAAATAACGGTTCTGTTCCGGTTTTCGGTTCGGTTCGGTTCCGGTTCGACACTCTGGCGCAAATGCCTAGAAACCTACAAACGGCTTTTTTGTCTGCTGGCTGCAGGAAGCGTGCAATAGCTGCAGTCTTCTTGGGACCAGGATGAACTCCACTTCCACTAACGATGTGTCCGAAAAATTTTAGTTCTTCGTAAGCGAAGTGACACTTCTCCGTCTTAAGTGTTAGTCCTGAAGACTTAACTGCTTCGAGTACCGTTTCCAGTCTCCGTAGGTATTCCTCGAAGTGCGTGTAGAACACGACAACATCATCGAGATATATGAGGCAGGTCTGCCATTTGAGCTCTGCCAACACAATGTCCATAACTCTTTGAAACGTTGCTGGCGCTGAGAAGAGGCCGAAGGAGCATGACTTTAAACTCACACAGTCCGTCGGGGGTCATGAAGGCTGTCTTCTTCCGATCCCTCTCGTCGACCTCAATCTGCCAATATCCCGTCTTGAGGTCCATCGAAGAGAAGTACTTGGCGTGGCTTAGTCGGTCTAGAGTGTCGTCGATTCGGGGTAAAGGATAGACGTCTTTCTTAATGATTTTGTTTAGCCGGCGATAATCAACGCAGAACCTGAGGGTGCCATCTTTTTTCTTCGCAAGAACGACAGGCGATGCCCAAGGGCTTTTCGAGGGTTGAATAATGTCGTCGGAGAGCATCTCTTTAACTTGATGTTGAATCGCCTCTCGCTCCTTGAATGAAACTCGATAAGGAGATTGTCGGAGGGGGCGTGCGTCCTCGTTAGTTATGATTCGATGTCTCGCAATCGGGGTTTGCCGGATTTTCGTAGAGGACGAGAAAGAGTCGTGGTAGCGCTGAAGTAGGTGCTGTAGTCGGTCCTGTTTTTCCCGAGACAACGCAGGGTTTACATCGAATGCGGGAGCAGCCTCTTTTGTCACGAAAATTGTCGAGGTTGTATCGGAGAGGGTCAGAGCGTTACTGGCCTCGGCGGTGTCCTCCAGGGAAGCCAGTGAGGTGCCCCGGCTGAGATGTTGGTATTCCGAAGTGAAGTTTGTTAGCAAGATAATCGCTTGTCCTTGTTCAAGGCGAATGACTCCCCTCCCAACCGAGATTCCTCATTGAAGCAGCAGAGATCTGTTGCTTTCAACGACTCCCTCGTAATTACTGGATACGGCAGCTGTTACAGAGACAAGGACACTTGAGCGGGGTGGTAACATAACATGCTCGTCGAGTAGCGTAAGTGACGTCGGCTGGACGTTGGGCGGTATGGCGCGCTCTCTAGAAAATGTGACCGACTTTGATATGAGATCGATGACAGCGTTGTGCTCAAGAAGAAAATCTATACCCAGGATAAGGTCTCGCGAGCACTGGTGCAAGACGAGGAACATCGCAGGATAAGTGAAATGGCGGATTGTAACCCTCGCTGTACATCGTCCGGTGGGAGTCACAAGATGACCTCCCGCTGTACAAATCAGAGGGCCGTCCCAGGGGGTCGCCACTTTTTTAGAGCTCTTGCAAACTGCCCGCTCATAACGGAGTAGTCAGCGCCCGTGTCGACGAGAGCGGTTATGTCGCGTCTGTCGAGAGATACGTTCAGGTCGGCAGTGGTCGTCAGGGCGTTGTTGGGACGTCGTAACGTCGAATCGCGGCTGCGTTGGTGCTGGTTGGGAGGTTGTTCGCAACCGCACTGTACAGCAACCCCACCTCCAGGGGTTGCTGCCCTCAGTTTCCCCTACTGGGGCTGGGCGACCTGCGTCTCGCGGCTTCTGAAGAGGCACGGCGTTGTGGAGAAACAGGTCGACTAGGCGATGGAGACCGTGAGAAGCGCCGGGGTCCACGCCCAGGCTCAGCTAAATAGTGTTTGATTTCTTGTGGTCGCTCTCCAACCCGGGGGTGTGGAGCGTCGCTAGAAAAACCTCGAAGTCCAAGTCGGCGGTATGAGCAGAAGCGGTATATGTGACCGGCTTCTCCACAGTAAAAGCAGAGAGGGCGGTGATCAGGCGTGCGCCAGATTTCGCTCTTCGGCGTGCCAGGGCGTCGTGGGGTGGGAGGAAAAGTGTTGGTGGGAGGCGGATAGCGATCTGATAATGGTTCCCATTGAGGATTCGGGAGGTGGGGAGGTCTACGAGCAGCGGCAGCATACGTGATAGCCTGAGGTCGTGGTGCTTCTGGTGAAATATCCATTGAGCTCAACGCCTGCTGCAGTTCTTCTCGTATTACCTCGGACAGTGATGAGACTTGAGGTTGCTGCGTCGTTGGAAATAGATTCCGCAGCTCTTCGCGCACGACGATTCGAACGGTGTCCCGCAACGTCTGGGCGTCAACTCCACGGGGTTCGGCGTAGGTGGCGGAAATCGCTGGCACCGGTCAATCGTACTGCTGTGATGTAAATGGATAATGAAGGAACTCAGAATTCCGGAGCGGTGGTTGTAAGAAGAAAGATATTATTTACAGAGTAAGAAATCAAAAAGAAAAGTCAGATAGAGTAGAAAAACAAGTTACTAGAATCATCAAATTATGTACAAAGTTCAGTCCGCCGATTTCGCTTACGGCTCACACGATGGTATTGCCGAGAAGACGCCTCGTTGTCGCAACGTTGATTCTGGAGCCTAGGAGGCGGGGTCGGCCCAGGCGTAGGTTTGCAGGCTGCAGCTTGGCTAACTGCGGCGGCCCATGGTGTGCAGGTTCAAAGTCCCCACGGGCCTGTTGGCGCCCGTCCGGAATCTTCCTAGACTGCCGGGACCGCTGGTGTTGAGCCGGGTGCCGATGCCCAACCGCCTTTTTCGAGCGCCTCGAGCGTGTGTCCTGTTCACTCTCCTCGTGTCGTCCTCCTCTTCTTTTTTCTTATTCCCATTTCTTAATCTGTTTTTGCAGTCCTCTTCATCATTTATCATCCATCTGATCACAGCGTTCATCTGCGTCGTCTTCCTCGTCGTTTGTTCAGCCCACATCATCACAACTGCCTCGTTCGCATGTCAAGGGTCCGTTCAATGGTTGAGGCCTCGGCGACAAACTCCGCGATAGTCTTTGGAGGGTTGCGTACTAGTCCGGCGAAGAGCTGTTCTTTCACTCCCCTCATAAGGATCCGGAGCTTTTTGTCTTCGGCCATGTCGGGGTCGGCGCGCCGGAACTAACGCTTCATTTCTTCATCAAAAACCACCACTGTCTCATTGGGGTGCTGAAGACGTGTTTGAAGCAGTAGCTGGGCTCGCTCTTTTCGTAGGACCGTGGAAAACGCTTGCAGAAAGCAAGCCGTGAACGAGTCCCACGTTATCAGTAGGCGTTCCTGGTTCTCAAACACGTCTTTGCCGAGTCTTCTAGCGCGAAAAACACATGGTTGAGTTTTTGTTCAGCACTCCACCTGTTAAAGGCAGCCACCCGCTCGAACCGTTCCAGCCAGTCGTCAGCATCTTCTTGCGGAAACCCGTGAAACGAAGAGGGGTCCCGTGGTCGTTGGAACATGACCGGCAATGGTAGTGCACGTTCTTCCCGGTTGTTGGCCATTGTTGTTTTTCTTGTCCTCTTCACAGAAAGAAATCCGCACTCCGGGGACAGACCTTGGAGGCGACGGCTTCTGCAGCGCACGGGGGTGACGTCAATGGGGCTCGGTCGGCGAGGACTGTTATCTTAGCTGCTAAGAGGAATCCAGGGTATACGTCGTACCCCGCACCGCCACCAGATGTCACGTAGGCGAAGGAGACGTTGGCAGTGGTAGGACCCAAGAAGGGTTTAATGAGCGGACTGCAAAGCAGGATCAAAGAAAAAGGCGAAGGGCCGTTCCGGTCGATCTGCTTGCAGTTCTTCGAAATTGCGCGGGGCACGAGAGAGTGCCAGGCGCGAGCCCCGTGCAGAACCGAAAAAGACCGAGGCGCGCTGTCATGCGCGAAGAATCGAGGCGCTTGTTAACTGTGGCAATATATATATATATATATATATATGAATGAACCGTACTTAATCCAATGAATCAAAGAATCAAAGTTTTACGTACCCGCCGAAAGACAAAATAAACGGTGGAGCCAGGATATGAGCTCTCGGCCTACCAATGTCCGGTCGGGTGTGCTGACCACTACACCACTCAACCTTTGCTTTCTGGCGTCTCCTATCTGTCTGATTAATGCGCAAGAAACGAAACGTAACCAATCAGAGGTGTTCTGGAAGCACACGCCGCCGCGTGGAACGCGGTACGACGCTTACTGTCACGTGGTACGTGCTCGTTGTGCTCCAGGAATCCTTCCACTGTTTGTCTTGTCACGTGTACACGTATTATTATTTTCTTTATGATCTTTAGACACACGGTATCATCATCATCTGCGAGATGATGATACCGTTGACGCCGAGTCAACGTCAACGGAATGATACCGAGATCATTCCGTTAACGCTTCACTGGCGAACACCGGCGTGCGACATCTACGAAGAGGGTGCCTGGAGGGAGGCATGGTCGAAAAGGGCCAGCTTTAAAAAATAATTTCTCAGCAACAGCACAAAGTACTTGTAAAATTTTTTCATATGTTGAACAGATGAGGTAGAGTTAACTTTTGGTTTTTTCGAAAGTTCCGGCACCGCTGCCCATATCGCTTTTTCTGGCTTTCAATATGACCGTTTCTGCGTGAACTGCAGATTTGGTCATTCAATTAAAACGCAACAGAGCTAGGCTCTATAAGCTTATTACAAGCAATTGAATTGTTGGTTTTAAGAGAAGAGAGAAAAGAAAACGTATTGTAGCTTATACTGTAATCGAAGCTGAGAAAGTCTCTTTTATTTGGAGTTCCCATTTGTACTCAAAATTTCGTCTTTCAATGTTTGTATTTCAGTGTAAGATAGGGCATGTTATTAAATATGTAGCCGCCCACATAAATGTGTGTGGTAAGCAAAGGTTTTCTTAATTTTTTACAATTTGTGTTTTAACTGCATGGATTTTCTGCAAATTCAAGAAATGTGTAGCATGATACCAGCAAAAAATAAAATATAACAAAAAACAATTTTATTCGAGTTCAGAGGCTTCGTTATCAAAATTATTTTTTTCCGTACATTTATCCCAGACATAAAAAATCAGCAGAACCCATCCTTTGGGAATGATTATCTACGTTAATGCGAATAGCATCAAACGGTGCGGAGTTTTGCGCGTTCGTCAGGTGGCCGGCACACTCTAGTTACGCCAGCCCACTCTTGAGGCGATTCTAAATTTGTTGACACTTTCACAGCCCTGCGCACGATCTCCGCAGCCCAGCACGTCCGTTTGTGTCACTTAGGAAGGCGAGCAAAGCACGCGCCATACGCACAAACACTCAAAATGGTACCGACCAGACTTTCTGGCGTCTCAGCTAGTCTCAACTAGAGCCACTAAATAAGCTACGCTTCAGAGTAACGACACTTGGCCATATTGTGGCTTAAAATCATGGTTGTCAGTTATCTGAAGCTTTATCTGAAATCAGAGGAAACGCTTTTCTGTCCTCCACAAAAGTGTAAACAGTCCGCGACAGAAAAAAATCAATATTACATGTGCTTCCTAACACCGAATCAAATGCTGAGGAAGTCGCACTTTTGAATCATGACGATCGGCAGTTGCGTCTGTTCTGCACAAGCCCCAATATGGCGGCGCCCACGACAATGGCGGGGAACGGAGTGCCGATACTCTAAGCGCAGCTCATTTATACTTCGTCTCACCCTAGCATGGACTAACCGCGAAGGCTTTGCTAGCGCGAGCGGCCAGCCTTGACTGCCCTGACTAGAGCACATGCTGCACGACCTCTCGTGCAGCCACCGTGGCTTCATTCAAAGCGACTGGCTCGCGCTTTTAGCACGCGCGGCTAACAATAGTTCATGCTAAGGTGAGACGAAGTATAGTGGCTCTAGTCTCAACCAACGGTACTCTAAACGGTTGTTTATATCTTTACCATAGGACGCGCTTACAGCGGTGTAACAGCTACCGGTGCGCGCGCGTTCCATGCACGAGGGCTCATTCCGCTCTCGTGAGGCTGAGCTAGAGGTCTCCCGAACGCAGGAGAGGGTGAGCTAGAGGGAGAGGGTGAGCGCGGGAGAGGGTGAGCTAGCCCTCGTGCATGGAACGCGCGCGCACCGGTAGCTGTGACAGCGCTGCAAAGCGCGTCCTATGGTAAAGATATAAACAAATGTTTAGAGTGCGGTGAATGACTGCCTTCATAGCTCTGTGGATAGCGCGTCTGCCTGCTGATCAAAGGGTCAACGGTTCGAATCCCAGCCGGCGCCGGTCTTTTTTATTTATTTATCGACCCGCGGCGTAAGAGGTTAGATAGCCAGATAGATAGATAGATAGATAGATAGATACATAGACGAAAAGTGCGTGAAGTATCCAAAGAATGCTATTCGCATTAAAAATTGCCGTGTCTCCTTCGGCATGGAATGACCCTGATGGAGAAGTTGAACATACGTATACATCTAAGTAACCGATACCTGCAGCAATAGGGTCAGTATGGCACGCTGATCGTATTAGATGCGAGTCCGAAATAATCATGATTTTGTGGCTATAGTTTTTCTGGCGTCACGTACGAAAATGTCAATATCGGAGCGGTTCCAGTTTGGATCCGCGCGAAGCCGCGCGGTTCTAAACCTGTGGACAGTTCACATGCGCGCGGTTCTGGGTGTAACCAGTCGGATTCAGTGACACGCAACGCACTGGAACCGCACGGTGATAAGTGAATCCGATCCGCTACCCTTCACTCTTAAAAAAGTATTTGCGTCTATTTTCACGCACAATACTTGGAGAGCCAATCACCGCAACTTACGGAGGCAGCTCAGCGAATGACGATGTCGAAACATATGTTTAGACCAAAAAACGCAGTCTGAGTTGTGACATTAAGCAATGCAAGCGTTACGTTTTGCATTGCTTAATGTCACAACTATGACTGCGTTTTTTGGTCTAAACATATGCTTCGACATCGTCATTCGCTGAGCTGCCTCCGTGAGTTGCAGTGATTGGCTCTCCAAGTATTGTGCGTGAAAATAGACGCACAGACTTTTAAGAGTGTTGGTTCCAGTAGGGTCTGCTCCCAGCCAGCGGGCGCGCACATTTGTCACTGGAGGAGGAAGAAAGGGGAGGGGGGAGGGTTGGCGGGGAACTGCCGCTCTCTTCCCAGTGGTCACTGCCAAGTGACGTGTTAGGGACAGGCGCATCCGGTACATGGGCGCTGCGAGCAGGGGTTCTCCGCGCCCGCGCCCGCGCCCGCGCCTCGCTTTGTCTGTCGGCTGTCGCAGTCGGTGGCTGCGCTTCGAGAGATTCGGTTCTTCTATCCGCTCTCGTCGAACTGTTAGCCGGCGCTCGCCCGATGTTCGCGCTGCGGGCGCACGGATACTGACGAGCCTTTCGTTTCCCTGGATGGATACCCACTGACCTCGGCTTTGAATCTTCATATAGTACGAAGCTGTCGACCCATTGCACTTTGGCTCGGCACCTGGATGCGCTTGGCGCTGGTGTGCTTGGTGACAATACTTGGACAACTCGGATACCGCTTGCCCGCCGGAGCTTCCCGATTCACTCATCACTGGATACTGTGCTTGTGCGTGCTGCGTGTGCGTTCCATGCACCATGTTTGGTGACGAGCCGTGACGACCGTGTGCACCGCCAGAATTCCCGTTGCGCTCACCACTGGACTCTACACAAGTATTTCGCGCGACGCCCGTAGTCGTTACAAGCGAAAGATCGTCGAGATTTCAGACCCAGGCCGTTCCGCCTGGGTCTCAAATCGCGGAAATTTCTTGCTTGTAATGGCTAAGGGCATCACGCGAAATACTTTTGTAGATTCCAGTGGTGAGCGCAGCAGAGATTCCGGCGGCGTACCGCCTGGCTCTGGAAATGGGGCACCGGTTTGTATCTCGTATGTTACTGCGCGGTACCAGTGGCTCTGCAGAACCACTGGAACCAGCCAGTTCCACCTGGATCTGAAATTGGGGCACCACTTTGTATCCCGTCAGGGACTGCGTCGTTCCGGGACGGATACAAACTGGTGCCCCAATTTAAGATCCTGGCGGAACCGGCATTTTTATTCCGGCCTGTATCTGACATTTTCGTATGGGCTGTACCGAGAGTGAGCATGAGTATGATGTACAGGACACACTCAGATGCGTAGCGTACTGAGGATTACAAGTCTCATTACGCTGACGTGAAAATACAAAATGGTGGTCTAACATTTAGAATACTCAGGCCCCATAAGGTTCCTAACCTCTATTTCTTCTTTTATCAGCCCCCGAAAGACCACCATTATTATAACCAAACACATATATTCTGAAAATTATAATTGCCAATATGGCAATACCGTATTTCTGAAAGGGCGTATTCACTTTGAACTATTGAAGCCCGTGTCTCGCCATCATTTTTTATTTGCTTCATCTCAGACAATGAAATTCTTCCGGTGCGCGACGGTCTCTTAACGGCCATCGTTAAGTGACAGCGACTGCATGCAGCGTGCCCCGTAAAGAGACATTTTGAATCCAAAAGCATTAACTATCCCATGGAGCGAAGCCGGCGTTATCTTTAGCAACAAAAAACGGCACCTAAATTCCCATTGGCTGAGCGATACGACACCTAAATTGTGTTGCTGAATAGCAACAGCGTCATCGTTGCTAAGCAGCCAGCCGAACTGCTTTCGGTGCAGCGGGAAGGGGTACGCGGCCATCCGCTGGCCTGACGTTAGGCCTGACATTAGGCCTAACGTTACACTTTGAGGTCTAACATCGTCAACCGGTACCCGGAGCTAGGGCGATGATGATGATGAGAGAACACGTGATTTCAACAGGCGCCGCGCTGTGCTTCGCACACCCGCCGCTGCCTCACCCAGCAGCACAGCAGTCACCAGCGAGCCAGGGCGGTCTGCGCGGCGGACCGCCGCACTCCCTGTCGGCGCTGCGGCTATTTCTCCTTCTCTCGGCGCTGAGAATGCTTTCGCATGCAGAACTCATAAGAAGTGCTTAGGTATCCTCAAAATCTTTTATCAAACATAATTAAAATAATTCACAAAAAAGACGGGACAAAGTAAAAAACAAAAACAAAGGACAGGCACTGCCTTTCTTGAACAATCTATTTTGCGGTTTTTAGAGCGCAGCGCTTGGGCGCCCGTGTCCGGCTTGAGCGGCGTCGGCGTATCCTCGCGGTGCATTATGGGAAACGTCCCATAATACAACGCGCGGGACTGTCGTGATGATCGTCAGCCTCGTGACGTCACGAGTGGTCACCGGTGACATCACTGCGGTGGATTATGGGACGTTTCCCATAATGCACCGCGCGGGCGGGAGGAGGAGAGGGTACGGAGATGAAGGAGGTTCATACCGTCCCCTCCGTACCCTCCTCTAATTCGGCATTACAGGAAGTTGTAAATGTCTTCATTTTTTTCGTCTTATCGTTTGAACAGCAACTCTAGCCCAGCTATCCACTATTCTACTGATTTTTTACCGGCCGCCTGCTATGTTCAAGTAACCTTTAGATTTTCCGTATAAAGTTGCAACACCATTGTTTCTATTCGAGTTACTTACACTGTGTATGTCATCAGGAAGAGCGGTCTTGCACGGCGAACCGAAAGAAAAAGATTGAGTTCTCGTTACTCCCTGGAACCACCACACATTCATTGAGAATGAGATCATCAGTGATGACCTGCTGAACACATCCTTGTGGGACCTGACGTAAGTTAGGGCGTCTACCTGCATAAAATAAACCAATACAGTTATGAATGCTTGATTACAAGAATACGCATCATGCCGGCGGTTAATGAGGAAGCCTTGGCAGCCAGTTGTGCTACTGTATATCTTGACCTCTTGCCAGTACTCCGTTTTACTTGAAGAAGAAACTGAAGCAATTTTGTATTTCAAAGAATACACTTAAATTAACTTTATCTTCCTGGATCTGGAATATCAAAACTATATTTCAGATTGATGCGCTAAGTAGCCACAACAGCACTTTGAAAATAGCGCTAAAGCACCTTCTTCCCGGCGCGTTCGCTGGAAGAAGAAACTTGTGACGTATTATGCACAAATCTCAACATTTCCAATCCTTTCGCAAGCCTTACCCAACAAGTCAAAAACGCTGACAACGTTTCCTCACAAGCGGCAAGCGGAAGGCGACGTTGATGGCTCTGGGTTTGACGTCACACCCCGCGGTTTTCTTTTTTCTTTTGCTTTTTCTGGCATTTATGCCGTTGTGATGGAGTCAAATGCTTGTGCTATTTAAGTTAACATGACAAAAATTCGCTAAAATTAACATCTATGTTTTTTCAATAATATCTTCAGCTTTTTTTAAGTTTAAATCTATCTGATCTTTCAATACGACGTTGTATATCTAGGTTATGTTTTTTTCTCATAAGATATTGTCACAAATGATAATTGATGATGCGATAACTGAAGAAACTAGAAGTTTGATGGGGCGAGCTTGTGCCCAAATAATGTAGCAAAAGGCTAGCGTTGCAGGCGTCGATGGCGGCGAAACATTCGGACCTCGAATTAATGGCACGGTTCTCGAATTTACCAGAATAACGCTTTACAGAGTCAAGAAAACCTGAGCAGCTGACCAAAGAGGCACCGCGAGTGCGCTGCCTCCTTGGTCAGCTGCCCTCGCGGCACAATGATGGACGAGCGACAACCTAAACTATTTTTCTTCTTGTAGCTCTCACATACGATCACATACGAAAAGGGCGAAAAGGGGGGGGGGGGGCAAAAGTTGTTTTTATTTATACGAAATTTCATATTTATTTTAGGCAATCAAATTTCAGTCGCCTATTAAGTACTGTTCAACTTATGCAATGCATTGGACGAGACGTTTCTTATACTGATTTAAATGCCCATTCAAACTCGTCAATTTTTCGGCCTTTCAGTGCTTCCACCGCTTTTTGTTTCACCTCTTGCTTATCACAAGGCAGTTGTCCTTCGGAAATTTTTTTTTAATCTGGGAAAATAAAATTTGTATGGAGAGAGGTCTGCTGTATGAAAAAGTAGACAAGAGGATCATGTTTTTTTGTTTTTGTTTTTTTGGGGAAGGGGGGGCAAAAACGGCTTTATCTTTAGCGCGTTGTTTGCGGACGCTTCGTCACGGTAAACACACCAGTCTCGAAACAACTCTGGTTGTCATTCTGACCACGCACCGCGCTGAGTGTTCGGCAGTTTTTTGACTAAAAACGACATGGTCCCCGTGCCCTATCCTACCTCTTACCCGCCCTCGTCCCGTGTGACTTTTTGTTTGCCCGAATAGATAGGCGATGCAGAAGATGGCTGCTGTCGCTACGCTGATTCTAGAAGAATTAGGGAGTTTTAGAAGACCGTGTTTCCCCCTCCGCTAGCCCTCCGCTACGAAGAAACCGCCACGGTGCCTGCGCGCCGATGGCCTTGGCTGTAGAGTTCCGGATAGCGGAGGGCTTAGCGGAGCGGGAAACACGGTTTGCCAAAACTCGCTATTGTGTTCGTATTTAGCGCGAGGACTCCTACTCAGCGGATGGAGATCCCAACCTGGCAACGGTCCGCACAGTGTTGTGTTTGGAGATCCAGTCTGTTCTCCCCTGGTGTTGGCGAGGTTACGGATGCAGTCACCACAGCTTCCTTCCATCTCTCGCTGCCGCGGCGCTTGATTGTCAACCGTGCAAGACGAGTATTTTCCTCTTGGTAAGAGGGGAAGGTTGACAAAATGGGCGGACGAACATAGCGAAAGAGCAAGGCCGAAACCGCTCACCGCGGTTTCCGCTCTGCTCCTCTTGAGTGCAGTTCAAGCCAGTCAAAACCAGACCACGATCGTCCTAACGAAGGACGGCAGCACGCACCAGGGCAAATCATCTCAACGTATTTAAGAAGTTCTCACAATGAAACAGGATGCCGATAGTGAAGAGGTAAAACAAGAAAAGCGGTGGACGCGGAGAAAGGCATCAAAATCGACGACTTCAAAGGGTATCTTGAGTGGTAGAAGAAACGGCACGACAAGTCTATTACATCAGGCGGGAGAAGCGATCTGAAGGTGACGGAAGTTTGAACGTAAAAAAAACAAATACGGGAGTTTGTAAAAAAAAAAAATTCCGCTTCCTTTCGAGTTCCCCATCGTACGTGTCATCCCGCACCAACAACCAACTAAAAGCTGGTGCGCCAAATTCTAGAAGCTACTTGTACTTTTACTTCCCCAAAGCAAGCCTGGGCCTCTACACTCGCCAAACACAAAGGTTGGGCCGAAGTTGACAGAGTGCACCGATTGGCCTGTCAACGGCGATGACTTCGCGCTTTATTCGCCAACATCGAACTGGCGCGCTCCGCGACCATTCTGCTCCAACTTAGTGTTACACGAATTTAGGGATCCATTGACTGCAACCACCTTCCCGTTACCGTTGTCTCTGTCAGCGACCTTTTGCCTTCAAATCTTTAGTGTCCCGTCATCCGGTGTAACCGCTCGTTCTACTACATATATTTGTTTACTTTGTTTCATCCACTTATCTCCCTATACTCGCACTTCGTCCAGACGCAGCGGGTGCACGAGGAGCGGGCATAAGGCGCTTGCAGACCTGGGGTTCATGGGGCGCATGCGAATAGACACCGGATGGCCTGGCGGCGCCATAACCTCGTACTCGCTCGTTGACGGAAGGTGAACGATAAGCAAATAAACAAATCAATAAACGAGTCGGACCGCAGCCGAGGCGACAACCCGATGGAGCTAATAGCAGTTTATGGGACCGCAATCTGCAGACTTGGGGTTCATCGGGCGCACGTGCTCAATGCACGCCTTCCATGGGGCGGCACAAAAGCTCCCGTTAGCAACGCGAAGCTCTAGCGTACGATCTGCCTAAAATTCTCTAATAAAGCAGCGGCTATAACGCATCGTCAGGCTCTCGTTGTCTCGTTGGTTTCCCACGCTGTTGGACAAAATACTCGATAAAAGTATTTAAGTTAAGTACTAAATACCTGCATTATAAAGTATTTAAAATACTACTCAAGTTACGTTCACTGTAAAGTACCTTGAGTAAAGTACAAACAATTACATATGTAAATCAATTACATTTGAAGATACCTCCGCATTGCGTGATTTGTATCGACGTAAGTGACTACCACTATTATACAGTTTCGCAAATCTGGTTTAGCAAAATACCACATTTTAGGGTTATTTTATGCAGTCCAACTATAAGGAGCAAGATATCACTGAAATATGTTACAAAACATTTCTGGGGTAAAAAACAAAAAAAAAAAAAGAGGTCGGTATACCTATTTGCAACTTTCACGACCTATATGGGGCGCGCTGGTGCCTATCAAAATGGTTGTCATCTATATGGTTGTCGCTGAACAGCAGTAAGAGGCGGCGTCTGCGACATGTAATTAATTCTAGTTTTGATTTACGCGAGCAGTATTAGAGCCTTACCATATTTTTTTCCCGATAGGAGGTGTAGTCAATCACCCTTTTTTGCGAGGCCGATCATTTTTGAGCTAGAGAGCGCGATTCTGACACCACGGTACCACAATCGCTGAAAATTTCGAATAGTGACATCGCTGAATACCGCGTCCTGCGGCGTACCTTAGACGCATCGTTTAACTACAGTACATATTCCCTACATGGGAACTTCACGATAAACGAACTTCTGATACGGAAACGAGTAAATGAATGACAAAAAAAGCCCACATAATAGCCACGGCACTGGTCCCACCTCCTTCAAGTTGGTTGCGTTCAGGAAGGCACTCAGCATTGAGGGACGCTTTTGGCATTTTGAGGTCATCCTGCTCGTAGTTCGTTTCCTGGCCTGTTCTCCGCTGATCAATGTTCGCTTACAGACAGTGTTCGCGAGAGCAATAACTGACGGACTGAGGACAAAAAGAAAAGAAACAAAAGAAACCTCGACGTTTTGCGTAGCGGGGTCAAATATACAACAAGCAAAAAGAAAAAAAGTGTCTTCTTTTCGTGACCACTTCGATGTTTTCTTCTGTTTGTCATTTTCTTGACACTGAAGCCTGCACTAATGTCGTAGGTCGTTTCTCGGTCTACGTTGCGCCGCAGTGTACTAATCTTTACTTCTGTAAAACCCCTTTTTGTTTCAGTATTTTTTGGGAGAAAACTCTAGGAAACAAAAGGCGCCTTTGGGAAGGCGAGTCGAAACCCGCATTGTACGAACTTTGGGGTAAAATATGAGTCACATTCGGCACAAAAGCGATGTTATAACAAGCCCAATCTAAGTCACCGTAGCTGATCGGAGCTAGCAACCGGATTTGGTTGCTCGAAAGAATGTTCACGTTTGCTCTGGCCACGCCCACGCCCCTTGATACCGAAAAACTCAGAAAATGGCGGAATGTCAAAAATGTATTTGAGATGATGATACAAGATACTCAGAAATGTAATTAAAATACAGTATCAAATACTGTCGATCGAAAGTATTTGCAAGATACCAAGATACTTCAAAAAGTATTTAAATATACAGGAATCTTTAGTAGGGTATTTGAGGTAGGCATAAGTCTGGTCTCCCATCACCGGATGAACAAAGAACGCTCAAGAAACCCCAATATCACGGCGCATTTACCATGTGTGGTTGTTCAGGCGATAATATCAAATACACAAAGACGTCGAATCATGACAAGTGCCATCTTCATACGCTCTTGCCGCTGCTTAACCGTAGCCAACGCAACGAAAGCATTGGCCGAGGTCGGACTTCATATTGCCGCGCGCATCGCTGAGCGAGCGCGTAGGTGGCCGAATGCTTACTGCGCTTGGCTGTTGCGCGGAAGATCTGGGTTCGATTCCAGGCAGCGGAATGTTCTTATATTTATAATTTTACTTGTCGTTTTCGCAAATTCGTGAACTTTCTTGTCTGATCGAATTACGAATGTCCTACACGCCGAACGTTCTAGGCCGAATGTCCCAGAGACCCACGCGGCTACGAAAGGTGCTCCGCGTGGCAAGCCGGAGTCAGTCTCGCCCCAGCGCTCTATCCTGCTGTTGCGCCCGACTTCGACGCCCGCGGCGCCCTTTTATTATCTTCTGTTTCCTTGTTCTGGGTACAGGTTCACCTCCCTTAAACGTTTCAGTTTCCTCAGTTATTCTGTGCTTCGTCACTTCGTCATTCGCGACAATACGAAACGGAGTATGAAACAGTGTTGGACAAAATACTCCACAAAAGTATTTAAGTTAAGTCACTAAAGACTTGCTTCATGAAGTATTTAAAATACTACTCAAGTTACTTTCAATGTAAAGTATCTTGAGTAGAATACAAATACTTAGAAATGTCATTCAATTACTTTTCAAGATACTTCTGCATTACGTAATTTGAATCGAAGTCAGTGACAACGGAAATTATACAGTTGCGCAAATCTGGTTTACCAGAATAATTTATTAGCACGCAAAAACACAGAAGGAAAAAAAAGCATCGTAGGGCTATTTTATGCAGTCCAACTATAAGGAGCAGGATACTGTCACAAATCACAAATGATGAGGCAGCGAATAACTGAAGAAACCAAACATTTAATGGAGCAATCTTGTACCCAAAACAAAATAGAGAAAGGCTAGCGTCGCAGACGTTGATGTCGGCGAAACAGCAGGATCGACCGCTGGAACGAAACTCATTCCTGACTGCCACGCGAAGCACCTTCTGTACCCGCGTGGGTTTCTGGAACATACGGCGTAGAACGTTCAACGCTGTAGAGCATTCGTGACTCGATCACTATAAACGTACAGTCGCCGGCCATATGAGCTTCCCCGGCCGAACGCCGACCGGAGCAGCGAAAATCCCGCACGCGGCGCGTCGAGCGCTGGGGCGTTTTGGGAGCCGGGCTATTGGGACCAAACCATTCCGTTATCAAAGGGGTGGACGCATAGCTTTTATTGGCATTCCAGCCTTTAGAGGCGTGAATCACAAAAACGCGGCCGATTAGAATTGCCGTCTTCGGGTGTTGGTCGCAAGTGTTCGGAGATGATGTTATAACTGCTGATAAACTGGAGCTTGCTTTAGGCGTAGATAAAGCAGCAGTGTTCGATCGATGCTTCCAAATGTAAAAACCCTATGTTTGATATGATATTAGGCATGATAACAATGATCCCTCAGCAAGCGAGAAGTGACCGACCAGGAAGCCATCTGCAAACTCATAGTGTAGAGAATTAACCCTTGGCGAAGCAACAGGCTACTGAGCGCAGAACAATAGAGTCTCCTCGATAAAACGCGTTCATGAAAAGTGCCTAAATTTTTATTCTGCTTTGACATATATCTTTTTTCTTGGTTATCTATAGCATATCCTTATAGATTAAATAAATTATTTCAAAATCGCTTGTCATTGTCTAGTCTAGGTTTAAGAAAGATTGTAAGAAAGGCTTGTGCGTAGGATTACTCTTCGGGTAGGAAATATTTAAAATGACAAACCGGTTTTGCAAATAAAAAAGTAGCATATAACACGTCAGAGATATTATGCAGTGAAGAATTTCGATAAGCTGTCTGCGTTTACCAACAACCGGAATCGGGATTGGAATCGGCTGTGCTTCACATTCACGCTCCAAAACGCGGAATGCTATTAAACTTCCTGCGTCCACCCCTTTGATAACGCAATGGTTTGGTCCCAATAGCCCGGCTCCCAGTACGCGGCAACGCTCGACGCGCCGCATGCGGGATTTTCGCTGATCCGGTCGGCGTTCGGTCGGGGGAGCTCATTTGGCCGGCGACTGTACTTAGGATACGCATATGAGTTAATGGATAACAAAGAACCCACATAATAGCCACGGCAGTGGTCAGACTTTCTTCAAGTGGGTTAGGTACTCAACGATAGGCTAAATCAACGATAGGCTAAATCAACGAATTAAAGTGTTCGAGCTTTACAGTAATTTTAATTAGTTTTTTTCGTCTTCTGTGCACCTAAGAAAACACCGATCACACGATTAAGAAGAGCTAGTGTGTTCATTATATAGCGACTGTTATTGATTTACAAGATCGACGATTGCACAATGTGCCGACAGCTACGTGACTCAAATTGATGACAGGCGTCCTTAGTGACAAATCGTTTATAGACAAACGTTCTGCAATAACAGCCTCCTTTAGTTGACTTCGCGAAGAAACCACTATAGCTTCACGACGAAGCCACCGAGCAAAAAGTACAAGCAAATCTTTCCGTTCAATTACAGCCTACGTCTTGATTTTGAAAAACCCAGGTGGCGGGTCTTACTTTCTATATCCGTTGCTTCCGAACTTGAACGCACCAGCTGTGTGCGTTCGTGTGTATGTCCACCTCTGCATGACCCATTTTGTTTTGTACTTCTGGATATTTTTCTAGGCTAAAGTACATTGCGCTGTGAGGAGGGGGCAATGCCACAGACCGAGCGCCACGACGCCCGACGACGTAGCGGGGCAGGAGAATTAAGAAAGGCAGCCACGGGGTCACGAGAGAAGAGAAAGATACAAAACTGGGAGTAAGGGCTCCGACAGAGTCGGTTTTCGTGTGCAAGAAAATGGCCTTTTGGAAGAATTAAACCCTAACAGGTGGGGGCTCGTTCGGGACCATAATCAACACCCAAGTAACGGACTTCGTCCAAGCTGTGTTGCGCGGAACGGATGGCTCGGCACTGCACCATGAGCAAGCTGCCGCTGAAGTGTGATAACTTTTGTTAGCGGCGCCCATTCAGCCACAACTGGACGCCGACTTTGGAGATATCCTTCCGCCAGAGGATATTGTGGATCAGCTAGAGTCGTTCTGCCTCTTGAACAGTGTCAAGCCGGAGGACCGTATACCCCAGTGGTGCTTGCGGCACTGGAGGGTAGCGCCAAACTTTTACTTCGCTTCACGAGGAAGTTCGACAACTGGGCGACATTCGTTGTGGCCTACCGGAGAGAGTTCGCGCCGATCGACCTAAAGAAACTGCTGAAAGAGGAACTCCGACGGCCAACCCGGAACCCAGAGAAGAACCTCGAGCAGTTTATTTATGTTATTGTGGCATACTATAAGCGGCTAGGAAAAGAGGTCACCGACGCCGACAAGGTGGATCGAGTCCTCCGCCAGATGCACCCGCAATTACAGGACCCTGTGGAGGGGCGGACGTCCGCCAATCTAGGGGAGCTAGCCCAGGCGGGAGATAGGCTCATGAAGAAAGCGTTGCGTCACCTCGAGTACGTGCCTCCATTACCACCTTCCAATCAGTGGCGCGAGACCTGGCATTTTACAGCCGATTGACGTGAGCTCGTCCCCGGCCGTTCTCTCCGGCAGCCTACTCCACAGGCATGGCCAAATATGCCCTCCCCCGGTGGTCCCACTGGCGGTCTACAATTCAGCCCTCAAAACAGCAGTACTGGCAGCTTCTCCTGGAGAGCTTTGGCCTCTACAGCCGACGGTTCTACAGCCGTCCTTCTACTAGACCAGCTGGCAGCGACGATATTACCGAATCTCCCACAACGCCCAGTGGGTGTCTTCGGTCTTTAGCAGGGCCCGACATCTGGGCGAAAAGTCTCGAAGTCCAGGGCCACTGTTGCGGTAGGGTCTTACACATGGCGCGCCAGTGCCCCACCGGCCGACAGCAAGGTCCATCACGCTGCTGCCGCGGCAACCAGCCCGGCCACGTGCAGGCATCGTGCCCGGGAAACGGACGCTCGTAAGTGCTGCCCCCGGCGGGCACCTACGACGCAGCTCTACAAGTAGCGACCACGGTCGGAGGGAGGGAGCAGCTGTTGGACGTACACATCGGTGATGTTACATTCAAAACGTTGGTCGACACGGGCTCTAGCATGAGCCTTCTAAGAAGGCCGGCAATAATGGCCGCACAGGCTTACGCGGCCAAGCAAAAAAGTGAGATGCGCGCCCTACGCCTGGCTGCCGGATGGTCGCAGTGCACATCCTCAATTCGTTGCAAGAATGAGTGGGCGGGCGGCTCTAGACGGCGCTTTCTCTGTAGGCCCGACCTGTTCCAGGAAGTTGTCCTGGGAAGAGACTTTTCTGGTGTCTGGGATTTCGGTGCGTGTGGCACTCGGTGGCTGGACTCTTGGGACAGAACTGAAGTGTGTAGTGCCATTCGCGAGGGACAGGAAAGTTTTTAGTGGCACATTCAAGGTGAAGGTCTATTGCTTAGACAGTCTTTTTATTGAACAAGCGACCTTGATCTTGTCCTCTAGCTCTAACATTGCTGTTGTGAAGCAAGTGATGGAGTTCAAGGCAGATGTGTGGGTGCCACAGGTGCTGAACAAGTACCAGCAGATGTTCACCAAGATGCCGGGCTGCACATTGCTGGATCAACAGAGGATAAATACGGGCAACAGTACGCCTGCTCGTTGCAAGCTACGTCCGGTCAACGTACGCAAATAGCAAGCGATAGACGAGTGTAGCAAGTATTTGCGAGAAAATAGACTAATTTGTCGGAGCACAAGTCCGTGGGCCAGCGCACCCTTACTCGCTGGCAAGAAGACTGGAGGCTTTCAGCTCGCTCTAGATACTCGGTCCCTGAACTCCCGTATTGCTATCCCAGTCTAATGCCCTGTACAAACCGGCTCATGGCATAGCTTGGCCAATCTCAGTGGTTTTCAAGCTTTGATCTGTCGCAGGGTTTCTTTCAGATACCTGTCGTTGAAGGTGAATCAGAGGCTGCCTTCGTCTGTCATCAAGGCCCGTTTGAATTTAAAAAGATGCATTTTGGAGTGGTGGAGGGACCAGCGACACTTAAAACGCTGATAGAAAAAGTGCTGGAGGGCATCAACCACTGCTTCGCCATGGCCTTCTTGGACGATGTGCTCGTGTACTCCCCAACCCTTGCTGACCATATGGTGCATGTGTGGGAGGTGCTAGAGCGCATCAAGGCAGCGGGTCTTACCATCAACCCTGACGAGATTCAGGTTACGCTGCCAAACGCACATGTATTTGAACCGCACCATCTCCCCAGGACAATACAGACCTGACAAAGACAGGGTGTTATCCATTCTGGGTTACCCTTGCCCCTCAACTGTCAAGTTACTATAGGCCTTCTTGGGACTTGTAGGCTAGTACAGGAACGTTATGCCGGAGTTCTATATTTTGGCTCGCCCCCTCACAGACCCAAGGGTGGGGTGCTGCCGGTACGTAAAATTGTCACAAAACTAAAAGCATGCAGAAAGACGTGCAAAAAAAATGGGGACGGAAAATAAGCGACGGTTCGGGCAGTGGGGTCAAGATGAGGAACATGCCTTTGCTAGCCTCAAGCAGGTGCTGGCCATCCATGCTGTAGTGATCCTGCCCGATCATAATCGACCCTTTGCAGTGGCAACTGACGCCTGTGGTGATTGGATAGCAGCAGTTTTCTTGCAGGAAGTACCTGACGGGCTTCAGCCAGTGTCCTTCATCAGCAGAGTTTTTACTGAAAGGAACTACACCATTCAAAAATTGCAATGCCTTGCGGCGGTTTGAGATGTTGACAAATTTAGGCCCTATCTCGACTTCACAGATTTCGAAGTCCACTGTGATTACTCCTGCCTCACATGGACGTTCACCACGGTATTTTCGTCGAGTCAGGAGATGGGTCCTTCAGCTTCAGGGATTCAGCTGCACGATCAGACACCGCAGAGGAGGTTCAAACATCCCTTCGGATGCACTCAGTAGGGCACCCCTTCACTTGACAGAAACACCCGAAATGATTCTTCCGGACACCCTGTTCCCCATCGCAACACCATCCGGTGACACCCGCATTAGCTTTGAAACTGCTGCAACAGCATTTCTGATCGATGGCGTTGGCGTACTGCGGGACAAGAGAAACTGGCGCGTGAGCAGATACAATATCCTATGTTGGCCACCCTCAGGACAGTGGCCCAAAGGAATCGACTTTCAGATGATGTTACAAATGCCCGCTTGCTGCCTGACCTGGCTGAGACAAATAAGCTGGACGCCGATAGAGCACTGGTACAGCTGAGGAGATAAAGGTGCGTGCCCTGTCTTCTACATCATCTCTGACAGCTAGCTCTTCTGGTAAGCCACGACCATCCGACCAGCGCCCATGTAAGGTTTTCAAAACGTTCCAACGCATTTCAGCACGTTTTTTGTGGAACGGAATGAGAGCCGACATTGCTGCAAATGTTCGATGCGGCCAGGTCTGTCAGCGCACCAACCCTCACCGCCAGAAACCGGAGGAACTGGTGAGCAGCCAGTGGTCTACATGTTTCATGGAAGAACTTAGCGTAGACATCATTGGACCCCTGCGTTCAATGCGACGCCAATACAGTTACCTCCTCGTGATGATCTACAAGTTCCCGAAGTTTATTGAGCTGTTCCTTCTGCGTTCGACCACAAGTAAGAGTTAGGAACTGTATGCTGGATGTGCTCTTCTGGCATGTCATACCCACGTCAATCTCAAGTGACAATGGGAGCCTTTTGTGAAATCATTGTGGGAGAGCTTCTCCAACAATGGGTAATCAAGGATCGTCAAAGAGTGCCATACCGACCAGCTGGTTAGATGGTTAAACGGCAAAACGGTACTGTGAAGGAGTGTCCTATTGAAAATTCCATCAAGATACGTAATTTGGGACACTGACTGCCACTCAGCAGCCCTGGTGGAACGTGCCCTGATGGTCCATCAGATGACGTCTGACTGCCACTGCCGAGGGAATTTCATCAACAAGGGCAGCATTGATATAAAAGCTCCCATTCTGAGGTGGCCATCTTGGATGGCCATGAAATGGTTCACAAGCCGAGGTGGTCATCTTGCATGGCTATGAAACGGTTCACAAGCCCTTAAAATGAATGTAATTCATGACATCAAAAATCAGAAAAAATGTGTACCCGTCCCTATTTTTTTCACTTTTGAAATTATGCGTTTTTTAGGCAGAAGGAACATTCGTTTACAAATGGACCCATTTGCACCCTAAGCATGTTTCAGAGAAACGTCCCCGATGTCTGAACTTTTCGGAACGACCGTATACAGTTTAATTCACATAAGGTATGTGACTCCGTTGAAGCTAGAGAGCAAGCATGCATGCTGCGACAGACAGCCCTCGCTTCCGCGGATGAATGCAAGCAGCCGACATATCTGAACTACGCTCGCGGATGCTTTTTTGTCTGCGCTCTTCATGAAACAATAATAATTAGCTGCGACAGAGCGGTAATGCCAAGAGCCCACACCAGATAGAAAGGTATAAACTTTGTAGCCTAAACCTCTCGGACCGAGTCAAGAGCATTTCAGTATTGCAGCGCGAGGTTCCGACAATGAGTGCATCGCTCTAAAGTATCCTTCGGCTGCATATGCAGTTAAGCCTTCAGCATGTTATGCAAAGCACTCATACATCAATCGCCGTACTTCAGTTCTATTCACCTGCCATGTAGAGTACTTTCGCGTTGTAGAACCCTCATTTTGTTTGCGCGTCTCCTGCCCAGTAGACCTGGCATACCTTGTCGTTTTCAACTACACCATTAAAGTTCCTTACATAGTCGGAACTCACGATAGACTGGGTCTTGTCGAGGAGAAATTCTACTAAAACATAAGACATTGTAGCGCCCGGGCAGGATCGACAGGTTGGAGCAAGCGGGCAAACAAAACGAGTCGAGAGCGATCGTTCATGGAATCTCGGCGAAGCCTCTATGGGCAAGGCGAAAATAGAGAGTGGCGTGTTCGGCGTTTCGGCGGGCTTCTGATCAGGGTTGTCGGGTGCCCTGCTTGTCATATCTCTAACATCAGCGGTTTTATGGGCTCACTTCCCGAAATCGTTTTCTTGGCATAGATTATTTTTCGCATTCATAGCTTTGCCGAAATAGTGGTATCCGTACAAACTTTACGTCCTTTGACCCTACGTTCTGTCTGCACGTCAAAGCTTTTTGACGTACAATCAGAGACAATCGATGTAAACTCAGAATCGCCACCAGGAAACTTTGACGGCGTTTTGCGGCGGGCGACTGCCACCAGGAGACCATCAGAAAGCCGACAAGCGGAGTCTGATTGCAGTTTGACTGTCGATCAGAGTAACTTGTTGGCCAATCAGACATTCTTGACGTACAGTCAGGCACAGTCATAGGTCCACTAGAAAACATTGACTGCCAAACAGGGTTACATTGATAGCTTTTTCATTCGGGCACCTTCGCGTTTACTGTGCTGACCGCAAAGACTCGGATCTGCACATCCCGGAAAAAGCCTTTGCATGCAAATGGCAGAAAGCGTTGTGACGGGTGTGACGGTCTTCCCTTGTTATTGGCGGGAGCTGTTGGAGCCAAGGCACGACGCGCAGGACCCTGAGTCACCAGAATCAGCAGCCAACGCCTTTGCAGCAGAGCTCACCAGGCGCATGGCAAATGCACTTGAGTTCACAAGAGGCCAGCCAGATGCAGCGAGGAGGGCGCAGAAAATACACCATGACAAACTACTAAGGCCGACAGCTGTCAAGGTAGGCGATCTTGTGCTCCGCGAAGCCCACACGCTGAGCAATGCCAGCAGGAGCATTTCAACGAAATTGGCTTTTACGGGTGGGGAGTCATTCCAAGGGAGAACCGGGTGGAAGACAACGATTTACTCCTGAGCCACCCAAGCTCTGGACGTCGCTGAAACGTGGCCCACGCCGACCAATGAGCGCTCTACCACGGACCCTGGGAAAGTCGGTCACCCGTAGCTTCACGGGGTAAAGGGGGGGGGGCACTCTGAGGAGGGGTCAACGCCACGGACCAAGCGCCACGAGACCCTACGACGTAGTCTCGCATGAGCGTCAAGAAAGCGAGCCACGAGATCGCGAGAGAAGAGAAAGAAGATATGGAACTGTGGTCAGGGCTCGGACGGAGTCGGTTTTCTTGTGCAAGAAAGAGGTCTGCTGGAAGAATTATACCCTAAAAGTGAACTTATTAATGCGAATAGCATTCTTTGGATACTTCATGCACTTTTCGTCTATCTATGTATCTATCTGGCTATCTAACCTCTTACGCCGCGGGTCGATAAATAAATAAAAAGACCGGCGCCGGCTGGGATTCGAACCGTTGACCCTTTGATCAGCAGGCAGACGCGCTAACCACAGAGCTATGAAGGCAGTCATTCAACGCACTCTAAACGGTTGTTTATATCTTTACCATAGACGCGCTTTACAGCGCTGTCACAGCTACCGGTGCGCGCGCGTTCCATGCACGAGGGCTCATTCCGCTCTTCTGAGGCTGAGCACGGCCGCTACATCACCCTCTCCCGAGCGCGGGAGAGGGTGAGAATGAGCCCTCGTGCATGGAACGCGCGCGCACCGGTAGCTGTGACAGCGCTGTAAAGCGCGTCCTATGGTAAAGATATAAACAACCGTTTAGAGTACCGTTGGTTGATACTAGCTGAGACGCCAGAAAGTCTGGTCGGTACCATTTTGAGTGTTTGTGCGTATGGCGCGTGCTTTGCTCGCCTTCCTAAGTGACACAAACGCACGTGCTGGGCTGCGGAGATCGTGCGCAGGGCTGTGAAAGTGTCAACAAATTTAGAATCGCCTCAAGAGTGTGCTGGCGTATCTAGAGTGTGCCGGCCACCTGACGAACGCGCATAACTCCGCACCGTTTGATGCTATTCGCATTAACGTAGATAATCATTCCCAAAGGATGGGTTCTGCTGATTTTCTTTTTATAAAAGGCATCAGGTAATCTTATAAAAATGCAAAGCACATTAAAATAAACAAGTAAACAAATTTAAATTGCGTTTACGAATCTCTGTAATGAGAAACTAGAGAGCAGCCCACGAGGTATTTTTGTTTTGCGAAATACCGTAACGGGAAGGTACGTAGGAAGAGTGAGGGAGGGCACGAAGAAGGAGGGAAGGAGAGGGGAAGGAGGTGGGGAGGTAAAGAGGATCCTCCCCTGCTCCTCCCGCTCCCTCTTCTCCCTCGTCATCGTCCTCCTCCTCCCCTCCTCCGCCTGCTTCTCCATAACCTCCCTCCTCCCACAGTTTCCCGCTGAGTTAAGCTGAAAATTGAGGCCACGTGTACTAAAACCAATTCAATTCCCGCTAACTTTTTGCGGTGAAACTAAATTGTGTGGAGGTCGCGTGACGTCAGTTTTACCGCTAAATCTAGAGGGGAAACTTAATGTGCAGCGCTGCATTAAGGAACGTCAAGACCTACGCACCAATTCAGTTTCTCCGCTATGTTCAGCGGGGAATCGAAATGGTGTATATGTTTGTGACGTCCCACGATGCAACGCGCGCGATTACGCCGTCGGCGATGGTGACGGCGACGCCGCGAAACACAGAAACGAGCGCCTAGAGCGCGAAACACATGTGCGTCAAAATTGCCCGATCCGACGGCCGAACTGTGAAAAAAGATGGCTGCTCCCACTCGCAGCACTCGACAGTTCGCGACACATATGCTTCCGACGCGGCGTCGTGGCGTCGTGGCGTTCAGTTCCGCCCAGTTCCGGGTATTTCCTACCGGATGGATGGATGGATGGATGCTAATGGCTGTATTATAAGGGGTGGCAGCTTGCGCCACCCAGCCGAGAAGCCTAAAATACTCCCCGCCCCTTCGTGGTTCCTCCTGACTTTAAAACAAACACAACATTATTATTATACTCCATTAAAGTGTGCGTGTCTGAATATTTTAGTGAGGTAATTTTCTGCTCAACATCACTCAGTCACGATGGATCGCAGCGGGAGCTTAGGAGCCGTCCCAGCGAAGCGAGCATTGCGCACTAATCACGTGACTACGCACCCCTCGTATTGCTGCGTCTCTTCCGAAGCTGACGTGACACTTACGCGACATTAGAAATAATTCATAGCGTCCTCTGCTGTTCATCGCAAGGTGAAACGGAGTATATTCGGGATTCGACGGTCTCGATCGGTCCTAGAATGCCGGCTTGCTATGGAGCGTGAGGATCAGCAGCTCGCTTTGAGCGCGCGGGGAAACTCTGATGTCGTCCGTTTCTTTCATAACGACGACGCGCGTGACACACCGCGCACCGCCACATCCACTTTTCCAGTCCACGTAGCACCGTCTCTCCCGATTGGTCCGAAAGTCACGTGACAAAATGACGTTTGCGCCATCCGCGCCGCCATTGGCTGCGGCCTCTGAAAATCGGACAGCAGTGCGGCGAATAGCTGGAAAGTTGGTCACATGCCGGTGCCGACGCTCCGGTTCGACGAAAACCCTTGCTTTCGAACGTCGTTCAGACAGTTCGCACGTCGGATAAGACAGTTTTGACCAGGGTGGCCAGATGCGGCCGAGCGAATAAGCAAATAGTCGTCCCCAACCAAGCCCCAAAAAAGCGGCGTGACCTTCGTGAAGAAGCCCAAAACAAGCGGAAGTTCAATAAATGTACACATTCTTGAAAATAGTTTATTAATAATAAAATGAGAAAGAGAACTGGCTCAAATACGAAGGCGAACTCGCTCAAATACGAAGTCAGCGTGCCATGCCACTATCCGCCGGATAGTGGCATGGCACGCTGAGTAACATGCCAGCTTGAGCTCCAGTTCTGGTATCGTTCTTGGAGGCGACGACTTGGTGAAGCCCATGGTAGTCAAACGTGCACTGGAAAGTGGCCGAGAGTTCCTCACGTGTTTTTCTGTTGCCATGTGCTGAACGAGGTCGGCATGATGAGCGCGGATCTCGCACTTGCAGTACTTGCACGCTGCTTTTTTATCGTCTCCGGTGACTGGTCGCAGCCAGTCCTTAAGCTGTGTTTCCTTTTCCCACTCTTTACAATATCTTTTGCCATACTTCGACCACTTCGAAGCCATTTGTGCGCAAAATACAATGGCAACTAGACACGACGACCGCGACTGCCGACTGGCAAGATGGGCAAGGCGCCAAAACATTTGTGAATGGATAGTAATTGTTTTGTACTTTGTGACGGACGGTAGCTTGCGCCACCTAACCGCGGCGCCAAACGGTCATGCTGTTTTTCGCGTTTTTGACGACAAACGCGCTGTCAATGAGCATGACGAGCACTAAAATAACAATATTTGCAGGAAAAACGCGAATAAGCCCAAAAAACGCGACAAGCGACTGGAAAAATTTACCAGCGACTCGGTGAAAAAGAAGCCCAAATCCGCTTATAATAAGCGGAACTGGCCACCCTGGTTTTGACGGTCATGAGATTCTGTGCTTAAGAGCTGCGGCTCTAAAAATAAAAAGGTCAAATTGTGCTCTATTTTTTTCTCAAATAACTCGATGATTGTTGTACAACCATGAATGCTAGATGCTACTTGAAGATTTAAAGTTGTCAGGATCTAAGCATCGCTTTTATCTCGTTTATTGCAACTTTTATTTTTTTAAATTCTACTTTAAATGAACGTTCTCATCAAACGACTGCTACGGAAAATTATTCACTTAACTAAAAAGCGCTATTTTTTGAAGGCATCCGATGGCAGACAGCATATATAACTCCTTGATCATCTACATTATTACAAACCAAATAAAAGTTAGTCTTACAATTGCAACTTCAAAGCGGTTTGAACTTTTTGAGAAGACGCTCGGTCCCGTAATGCGGCACGAACCGGCCTTCACGGATGTCGTTCTCCAGGTGCGTTCGAATTATGATTCCATCGGACGTGGAAATACCTGAAAGGTAAAAGAGATTATTAATGTATACACGCGAAAACCCTACGGCAGTCATGGTAAAGAAGCACAATGACAAGGAAAATGCTAACCTTAAGTCTATACGCAACCGACGCTACGAGTTGATGGGACGAACCAGAGAGTGCCAAAAATGCAATACCATGGTCTTTGTCACGCTTCTGTACGTCTTTCATCCCTAAACCAAATCAAATCAATCAAAACGTTAGGGGTCTCCAGCGCTAAGGTCGATACGTTCTCCGAAGGGGCCTGCGCTTTAGGCTACGATGGTATTGTATTACAGAAGCCTGGCCACTAAGCGATAACTCATCTTATGAATATTTTTCTGCCAAATACTACATATATTTCGCCGTAAACCGCAGCCAAGCAGCTACCGGTCAGAAATTCGGTGTCGGTGTATAATTACAGCCCTACGCAACAACATTGAGGCACTTCGCTTTAGATCTCAAAAGTTTTGAAGAACGTGTTTGGTTTGACGTGAAAACAAGCGGGCCCAAAAATCTTTTAACAAAATTATTCTTGACCACCGTCTCCGATTCCAAATGTTGTTCAGGCTTTAATTTGCTTATCTGAAAAACATTGACCTCGTTAGTGTTTAATGTGATCATTGTCGGCGACTTTAATGTACCTGGTACCTGGTGGTGCAGCGGAGCCTTAGCGAACAGTTGTCGAAAAAGGCAATCAGTTTAGCGGTATGACGCCAATGAAATTTTTCTTTCATGCTAGAGCAAATGGCAGTAATAGACCATCACAAAAAAATTCCGTTTCACTCATAGAGTCATGCAGTTTTTTTATAAAAATAGAACACGAGGTTCAATTGAGTTCTTGCCGTGTACTGCGACGCAACAGGTGTACTAAGGTAGTGGTGCCGGGCGGTCAGAAGGAGGCATCGACCTACATCACTAAAAGTGAGTTCACCGAAGCCACGTGAGTTTCATCCTCGTGCTCTCCGCGACCGTGCCTAAGATTTTTTTTTTATTTTTTTGTTCTGCTTGTTGTACGAGCGATTGTAGAAAACGAGTTTCAGTTCCACTAGCTCTCATCACCGTGCACCGTTGGTTAGTTTGCGTGCTGTAAAATTTGAGGACGAAGAGTCAGTGGATCGACGTGATGGAGGTCAATGATGAAAGCGTTGCGAGTACAAGCCAGTGTACGAGTGCATGCCGTCAGTCCGATCATACAGAGCTATACTGGGCGCAAAACAAGCTATCAAGATTTGAAAAAAAATTTCAGAACGCTCGCAGAAATTAGGATTGCTAGCATACGACACGCCCGATCGCATTGCTGAAGGTTCAGACACCGAGGTCGTTGAGTCATCGGATACTCTCCAGAGCTAAAGATGCCTGCCGTCTAAAGAATATGAACTGGTTTGTGTACCAAGTCACAAGTAAACGTCGAGCACAAAGTATGTATAGTGTCTAGAGCATGAGTAGAACTTGTTTACTAGGTGCACATGCGGCCGATGTATGTATTTCGGAAATGCATGCAGTGTGATCTCTTCTTCAGTTGCTGAAATACCGGGACAGTCCCTCACACAGCACCTTCTAGGCATTGTAGTTGATCACGTCAATTCACTGACTCCCCTTCTTCTATCTTTACAGCAACATTAAGCGATGAAAGGCAAATTAAAGAAATCTTGTCTGCTTCCATCGCTCGTGGAGGTGCGGAGAACAACAAAAATATAAACGATATTACACGCGCGCGACAAGCACGAGAGGGATACAACTCACGTGACTTCCGGCGATGCCTTCCTTCTGACCGCCCCGACACCTTGCGGTACACTGTTACGTCACAGTGCACGGCGGGAACTTTGAATTGGGCCTCGTATTTCTATTTTTATAAAAAACTACGCAACTCTATAGTGAAACAATTTTTTTGTGATGTCCTGATATGCCATTTCAACGCCTAGCATGAAAAAAGTACATTTTTTTTGGCGTGTCAGAGGCCCAAAAC
>JAZHYW010032914.1:0-12752 GCA_037355805.1 Ixodes ricinus
GGGGGCAAAAGTTATTTTATTTATACGAAATTTCGTATTTATTTTAGGCAATCAAATTTCCGTCGCCTTTTAAGTACATGTTCAACTTTATGCAATGCATTGGACGAGACGTTTCTTCTACTGATTTAAATGCCCATTCAAACTCGTCAATTTTTCGGCCTTTCAGTGCTTCCACCGCTCTTTTGTTTCACCTCTTGCTTAACACAAGGCAGTTGTCCTTTATGAAATTTTTTTTTAATATGGAAAAATAAAATTTATATGGGGAGAGGTCTGCTGTATGAAAAAGCAAACAAGGGGATCATGTTCTTTTTTTTTTGAGGGGGGAGCAAAAACTGACTTTACTCTCTAGCAGCGTTGTATGCGGACGCTTTGTCACGGTAAACGCACCAGTCTCGAAACAACTCTGGTTGTCATTCTGAGCACACACCGCGTTGAGTGTTCGGCAGTTTTTGACTCAAAACGACATGGTCCCCGTGGCTTACCCTACCTCCTTACCGGACCTCGTCCCGTGTGACATTTGTTTGCCCGAATAGATAAGCGATGCAGAAATTCGCTGCTGTCGCTACGCTGATTCTCAAAGAACTGTGTTCGTATTTAGCGCGAGGACTCCGACTCAGCGTGATGGAAATCCCAACCTGGCAACGGTCCGCACAGTGTTGTGTTCGAAGTTCCAGTCTGTTCTCCCCTGGTGTTGGCGAGGTCTGTGCGGGTGCAGTCACCACAGCTTCCTTCTATCTCTTTCTGCTGCGGCGCTTGATTGCAACCATGCAAGACGAGTATTTTCCTCTTGGTAAGAGGGAAGCTTGACGTGACGGGCGAACGAACAGAGCGAAGCAAGGCCGATACGGCTCACCGCGGTTTCCGCTCTGCTCCTCTTGAGTCAAGTTCAAACCAGTCGAAACCAGACCACGATCGTCTTAACGAAGGACGGCAGCACGCACCAGGGCAATACATCTCAAGGCATTTAAGAAGTTCTTACTATGAAGCAGGATTCGATGGTGAAGAGGTAAAACAAGAAAAGCGGTGGACGCGGAGAAAGACATCAAAATCGAGGAGTTCAAAGGGTATTTTGAGCGGTGGAAGAAACGGCACGACAAGTCTATTACATCAGGCGGGAGAGGTGATGTGAAGGTGACGGAAGTTTGAACGTATAAAAAAAAAGTACGGGAGTTTGTAAAAAAAATAAATTCCGGTTCCTTTCCGAGTCCCCCATCAGGTCGTCATCCCGTACCAAGAACCACCTAAAAGCTGGTGCGCCAAATTCTTGAAGCTATTTGTACTTTTACTTCCCCAAAGCAAGCCTGGGCCTCTATACTCGTCAAACACAAAGTTTGGCCGAAGTTGACAGGAGTGCACCGATTGGCCTGTCATGGCGATGACTTCGCGCTTTTTTCGCCAATGTCGAATTGGCACGCGCCGCGAACTTTCGGCTCCAACTTTTGTTAGGCTAGTTTAGGGACCCTTGACTGCAACCACCTTCCGTTACCGTTGTCTCTGTCAGCGACCATTTTGCCTTCAAATTTTTAGTGTCCAATCATCCGGTGTAACCGCTCGTTCTACCACATATATTTGTTTACTTTGTTTCATCCACTTATCTCCCTAATTACCCCTGAGAGTAAATGAACAAATCAATAAACGAGTCGGACGGCAGCCGAGGCGACAACCCGATGGAGCCAATAGAGTTTATGGGGCCGCAATCTGCAGACTTGGGGTTCATGGGGCGCATGCTGAATAGCCAGCCGGCAATGGCCAGGCGGCGCCAGCGAGTGAGAGCCCACGGTAATACCCTGTCTCGTTGTACCTTGGCAAAGGGTGAACGATAAGCCACACATTGCGCGCAGAAGGCTTCGAAATGCGCGACGTATACGAGCGCAACGCACACATATTGGAGCATGACGCAGCGAAAAGCCTGATACTTTTTCGAAGTAGAGGCGCGCTCCGGCGATACGCAATCACGCTCCCATTGGTCCGCCTGGGCCGTAGCTTCCGCTGTACTGCGCACGTTACGCGATCACGGATTCCTGGGATACCCAGTATTTCTTGCTTCAGACACTAGGCTAAGCGGCGCCACCAGAGTAAAAGCTCACGTTTGAACAATGGAGCCGCCACTCCCTGGGGTACCCAATATTTCTTGCTTCAGTCGCTAGATGGCACCAAACCAAACAGCATTGCGGGTTGCCTATGCGCTTCCATGGGACGGCACAAAAGCTCCCGTTAGCAACGCGAAGCTCTAGCGTACGATCTGCTAAATTTCTCTAATAAAGCAGCGGCTATAACGCATCGTCAGGCTCTCGTTGTCTCGTTTATTTCGCACACTGTTGGGCAAAATACTCGATAAAAGTATTTAAGTTAAGTGCTAAATACCTGCATCATAAAGTATTTAAAATACTACTCAAGTTACTTTCACTGTAAAGTACCTTGAGTAGAGTACAAATACTTATAAATGTAAATCAATTACATTTGAAGATACTTCCGCATTGCGTAATTTGTATCGACGTCAATGACTAGCACAATTATACAGTTTCGCAAATCAGGTTTACCAAAATACCACATCGTAGGGCTATTTTATGCAGTCCAACTATAACGAGCAAGATATCACTGATACATGTTACAAAACATTTTCGGAGCAAAGAAAGAGCAAAACAAAAGAGGTCGCTATACCTATTTGCAACTTTCACGACCTATAAGGGGCGCGCTGGTGCCTATAAAATGGCTGTCATCTATATGATCGTCGCTGGACAGCAGTAAGAGGCGGGGTCTGCGACACGTGATTACTTCCAGTTTTGCTTTACACGAGCAGTATTAGGCGAGCCTTACTATTATTTATTGTTCCAGACAGGAAGGTGTAGTCAATCACCATTTTTGTGAAGCCGATCATTTATGAGCTAGGGAGCGCGATTCTGACACCACGGTAGCACGATCGCTGAAAGTTTCGAATAGTGACATCGCTGAATATCCGTCCTGCGGCGCACCTTAGACGCATCGTTTAACTACAGTCCATATTCCCTACATGGGGAGTTCACTATAATCGAACTTGCGATACGGAAACGGGTAAATGTATGACAAAAAAGCCCACATGATAGCCACGGCACTGGTCTCACCTTCTTCAAGTAGGTTGCATTCAGAAAGGCACTCAGCATTGAGGGACGTGTTTTGGCATTTTGAGAGGTCATCCTGCTCGTAGTTCGTTTCCTGGCCTGTTCTCCGCTGGTCAATGTTCGCTTACAGACAGTGTTCGCGAGAGCAATAACTGACGGACTGACGACAAAAAAAAAGGAACAAAAAGAAACCTCGACGTTTTGCAGTAGCAGGGTCAAATATACAACAAGCAAGAAAGAAAAAAAGTGTCTTCTTTCGTGACCACTTCGTATTTTCTTCTATTTGTTATTTTCTTGACACTGAAGCCTACACTGTTGTCATGGGTCGTTTCTCGGTCTGCGTTACGCCGCAGTGTACTAATCTTTACTTCTGTAAAACCCCTTTTTTGTTTCAGGATTTTTTGGGAGGAAACTCTAGGAAACAAAAGGCGTCTTTGGGAAGGCAGAGGCGAAACCCGCATTGTACGAACTTTGGGGTGAAATATGAGTCACATTCGGCACAAAAGCGATGTTTTCACAAGCCCAATCTAAGTCACCGTAGCTTGATCGGAGCTTGCAACCGGATTTGGTTGCTCGAAAGAATGTTCACGTTTGCTCTTGCCACGCCCACGCCACTTGATACCGAAAAACTCAGAAAATGGCGGAATGTCAAAAATGTATTTGAGATAATGATACAACATACTCAGAAATGTAATTAAAATACAGTATCAAATACTGTCGATCAAAAGTATTTGCAAGATACCAAGATACTTCAAAACGTATTTAAATATACAGAATCTTTAGTAGAGTATTTGAGGTAGGCATAAGTCTGGTCTCCTATCACCGGATGAACAAAGAACCTTCAAGGAAACCCCAATATCACGGCGCATTTACCATGCGGGATTGTTTAGCCGATAATATCAAATGCACAAAGACGTCGAATCATGACAAGTGCCATGGCGTCATACGCTCTTACCGCTGCTTGATTGTAGCCAGCGCAACGACAGCGTCGGCCGAGGTCGGACTTCATATTGCCACGCGCATCGCTGAGCGAGCGCGTAGGTGGCCGAATGGTTGCCGCGCTGGCTGCTGCGCGGAAGATCTGGGTTCGATTCCAGGCAGCGGAATGTTCTTATATTTATAATTTTACTTGGCGTTTTCGCAAATTCGTGAACTTTCTTGTCTGATCGAGTTACGAATGTTCTGCGCCGAACGTTCTAGGCCGAATGTCCCAGAGACCCACGCGGCTACGAAAGGTGCTCCGCGTGGCAAGCCGGAGTCAGTCTCGCCCCAGCGCTCTATCCTGCTGTTACGCCCGACTTCGACGCCCGCGGCGCCCTTTCTATTATCTTCTGTTTCCTTTTGTTCTGGGTACGAGGTTCGACCCCTTAAGCGTTTCAGTTTCCTCAGTTATTCTGTGCTTCGTCACTTCGTCATTCGCGACAATACGAAACGGAGTATAAAACAGTGTTGGACAAAATACTCCACAAAAGTATTTAAGTTAAGTTACTAAAGACTTGCTTCATGAAGTATTTAAAATACTACTCAAGTTACTTTCAATGTAAAGTATCTTGAGTAGAATACAAATACTTAGAAATGTCATTCTAATTACTTTTCAAGATACTTCTGCATTACGTAATTTGAATCGAAGTCAGTGACAACGGAAATTATACAGTTGCGCAAATCTGGTTTACCAGAATAATTTATTAGCACGCAAAAACACAGAAGGAAAAAAAAAGCATCGTAAGGCTATTTTATGCAGTCCAACTATAAGGAGCAGGATATTGTCACAAATCACAAATGACGAGGCAGCGAATAACTGAAGAAACCAAACATTTAATTGCAGCAAACTTGTGCCCAAAACAAAATAGAGAAAGGCTAGCGTCGCAGACGTTGATGTCAGCGAAACAGCAGGATCGACCGCTGGGACGAAACTGACTCCCTGACCTGCCACGCGAAGCACCTTTTGTACCCGCGTGGGTTTCTGCAACCTTCGGCGTAAGAACGTTCGGCACTTAGAGCATTCGTGACTCGATCACTATAAACGAACTTGGGATACACATATGAGTTCATGGATAACAAAAAGAACCCACATAATAGCCACGACAGTGAGTCAAACTTTCTTCAAGTGGGTTGCGTTCCGAAAGAGCACTCAACGTTGGGGGACGCTTTGTTGGGATTTTGAGAAGTCACCCAGCTTTTAGTTCGTTTCCTCTCCTGTTCTCTGCTTATCAACGTTCGCGTGCAGAAAGTGTTCGCGAGAGCAATAAGTGATGAACTGACGACAATCAGAAAATAAACAAAAGAAAACCTCGACGCTTTGCAGTAGCGGGGTCAAATATACAGCAAGCAAAACAAAAATGTCTTTATTTGTCCACTTTTCATTGTTTTTCTATTTGTTATTTTCTTGGCACTTAAGTCTGCATTCTTGTCGTAGGTCGTATCCCGGTCTGTGTTGCGCCTCAGTGTGGCAATCCTTACTTGCGTAAAACCACTCCTTTTGTTTGAAAATTTTCGGGGGAAACTATAGGAAACAAAAGGCGCCTTTGGGAAGGCGAGGGGAAAACCTCCATTGTACCGAAGTTTGGGCTGAAATACGAGTCACAATCGGCAAAAAGCAATGTTTCTTTCACGAGCTCAATCAAAGTCACCATAGCTACTCGGGGCTAGCAACAGGATTTGATTGCTCAAAAGAATGTTCACGTTTGCTCGTGCCACGCCCAAACCACTTCATACCGAAAAACTCGAACAAATGGCGGAATGTCAAAAATGTATTTAAGATAATGAGTACAGGATACTCAGAAATGTAATTAAAATAGAGTATCAAATACTCTTGACCAAAAATAATTGCAAGATACCAAGATAATTCAAAAACTATTAGAAATACAGTATCTTGAGTGGAGTATTTCAGATAGGCACAAGTCCGGTATAAGAACACGGCAATGTCACGGATACACGGCGGATGGGCGGTTTTGACTAATTAGTCATTTCATGCCTAACCACTTAACGAAATCGTCGACATTCGCCGATTTTATTGTTAAAAATATCACGGTGGTAGCCACTTGTCCTCTAACATCTTGGGTGAGATATGTGTGCTTCTATCGCTGCTATGTTTGTGGCGGCCATTCGTTTAAACTTTGAGAAAATGGCCTTTTATATGCATGGTAGATACTTTTTTTTAGATAGTGAAACGATGACAATAGATTTGTAACCGAATCGAGTCACTTCTAAGACTTTGTTTTCTAAGCAGTTTCATTACCATATTAACGTGAAAAATATTTTTAAAATTTTAGGCTTAACATAGTAAGGTCTCGTTAAGCTACATATTCACTCATTTTTTAATAAGCCTGAAACTTGCCAACTCGTCTAAAACAGTTTCTCGGGTAAGCAATAAGAATGTAAATCTGACAGAAAAAGAAATTTACCTGAGCAGTAGAATATTTTTATTTACAAAATGACTGAACTGGGGCGTTTCTCGTAAATTGCCAGCGTTTGGAACATAAAAAAAGTGTTGCCCCTCAGTCTCAAAGAAAATATATAGGATGTTTCACGTAATTTTGACCGAAATTCCTACAGTTAGTTTATTCAAGGTAAAAATGTAATTTTCTCGGGACCTGGCTAATTAACTCCTTAATTAGTGAAAATAGACATATGGTTCACATCTAGGCACTTGCTGAGGCGTCGGTGGAAACCACTCCGATAGCAATTTTGAGAAAGACTAGCCACTCGCGCTTGCAGAACCTTCGCAGTTAGTCCACGCTAAGGTGAGATGAAGTATAGAGCGCCGCGACGTAAGAGCAGCGCGACTCGAGAAGCACTGCGACGTTAGCGCGCGACTTGAGAGCGCAGCGACCTTGCGTGTCCCTAGAGCGCCCGTCACGAGAGCGCACAACCAATCCAGCGTAAGTGGCCCGCCCGGACCGACCACTTGTTCGGGCATCGCGTGTTTTGTGTAAAATTAGCAAGGATTTGTGCCGCGTAATTCAGCAATGACATTGCGAAATGAGTCGACGGACGTTTTGCGTGTGACAAACCAATAAATGTTACAAAAAACTGACACAGAAAAAAAAGAAAAAAGAAAATGCATATTTGTTGCGTGCATTTTCGCAGAAAAATATTGCAGCTGACCTAGCTTCATTAGTTCTTTGATTTTGCATATCCCAGATTTGCTGGGGGGTTTACCTGTATCCGCCAAAACACTGGAAAGATCTCCATCCGACAAAATTGCCCTGAGCTCTCCTTCGATGAGTTTTTGACTGATACTTTTTTAGCGGTGAGCTTTCTTCGTTGCAGACATGGACGTCAGGAATACAATTTAAACTTATGCGACGGGCGCCTAAATAGCCACCAAATTGATCGGAGCCGAAATGCCTGTCTAGAATAGACCAAATATCGAAAAAGTAAACTACTTATAGTATATCCGTTCCGGTACCTATATGCCCCATGCCCACTCCCTGCCCCCTTCTCTATCCGATGTCAGTAAACAGTTGGTTAGAAAAAGTCGTACCCGTTTATTTCTTTTTTTTATTAAAAGGCATATTTAATCAATCAGAAATCACCAATGCTCCGATCCGATGAGCCGCACAATTTTCTTCTGTCTGTGGAGCCGCGGGTACATCCACATTTTGCGGTGTTCGCTATAATGGGGTGCGCTCTTGTGACGCGCGCTCAATTGGTCATGCGCTCTTGTGACTTGCGCTCTAGTGTCAACGCGCTACTGTCACTTCTGCCCTCGTTCCCCGCTCTGACGTCGGCGCTCTAAGTCGCGCGCTCTAAAGGCTCTCTCCCATGTCAAAATGGAGCGTAACACATCTACAACAACATAACACAAAATTGGTAGGTACGTTTCCGAAGTTTAAAGAAAAGTTGTTGTTCTTTTAAGTTATATTTGCTGGATTTATTTTTGGCACTTTAGAGTTTTACAATGAGGTATAAAGAATATTTCATACATTGAATATCAAATATTACGGAAACACGGAACTTGATTATGTCTTTCTAACCTATTATGAAATTTTACACGTATGAAACCTTTTGCATCACACTTCTCCCTGAGAGCTAGTATCTTTCCAGTTGCAACACACATTAAGAAAAGAGCCGTTTAAGGGGTAGAACGCAAACCTTAAATTTTGATTATTTTTAAATAAAGGTGGTCCTATACCACATACTAAACAAGCTCACCACGTCCCACTAGACATCCCATACGAAAATGGTCTATGGTCGTCTATGGAAAATTATATAGCAGGCCATCACCTATGGTCGGCCATGAAATCAAGAAGACAGCTACAGCCAGCTATAGAAAAATCTATGGCCCTGTGTCTAAAGACTGGGAACCAAAAAATTTTCTTCACCCGCCTACAGAAAATTGTATGGCCCTGTGTCTAAAGACTAGGGAACCAATAATTTTCTTTACCCGCCTATAGAAAATTCTGTGGCCACAGGTCTAAAGCTGAGGAACCAATAAATTGTCTTTAACCGTCTAAAGAAAATTCTATGTCCCTGAGTCCAAAGACTGGGAACCAATAACATCTCTTTAGAGCATACAGAAAATTGCTGGCCCATGTCTAAAGACGAGCCAATGAATGTTCTTTACCCGCCTATAGAAAATTCTTTGGCCCCGAGTTTAAGAGTGAAAACCAATAAATTGTCTTTGCCCGTCATAGAAAAATTCCCGGGTCCTTGCGGGTCTAAAGACTAAGAACCAATAAATTTTCTTTTCACGCCTGTACAAAATCACTACCGGCGCTTACTTTTTAGTAAAAACATTCCACGTTAGAAAATTAAATCAATACTAGAATTTCTGTAATGCCGGTGACAAACCATGTGCTGATTGTTGGGCGATTGGTTAGGTACACTTGAGAAAACATGATTGCGCTTGAAAACAGGGACATAGGAAGAACAGACACCTACGAGCGCTAATTTTCAACTGATTTAATTCGAGAGCTTCATCGTTGAAACACACTGCGTCACCGCACCACATCTCATCCAATCCGTGGCCCCGCGACGGACCGCAAAAACGTCAATTCCTTATCCGCCAAGTCAATTGACGCCACACTGACACAACACGTGCCGGACCTATTTATGGCGTCAGCCTCCACTAATCTCTCTACATACTTATCTTTGTGCCTAGCAAGTACAGTAGAAGAAGCAAATAATGGTTTGCACCCGCAGTCACTGACGAGTGACATGACAGATGGCCATCCCGGACCCCGTTCACTTTTAGGTAGTGTTCCCTTAAAGGGGCCCTGCAACAGCTATTTGACTGGTTTTTAATTTGCACCGAACCTAAGCGCACTGAACGTAGTAACTTAATGAAACTTTTCTTTTCGCAAAATTCGCTTTATTTTAGAAGTTATAGGCAAATTAGAATTACAAAAACAAGCAAAAAATAACCGCCTTCATGACGTCGTAGGTCCTGGCTTGAGTGGCCGTGAACTAGAGGAGGGATAGTGAGTTCATCGAGAGCTCACGGCTGCCGCAGTCCGTGTCGACGGCTCGAGAGGGCGCCACTAAACCGTGTGTTGGATAGGCTGTATGAAGCGGGCGGCCAGGGCGGCTCGCATTGCATTTGCTGCGCGATTAAAGACTATTTCGGCATAACACTTCATTGGCCACAAACGACAGCAAACACGGGTTAAAGATCAGTACAGAACGGGAGCCACTTCGCGCTGCCATACCGCCAAATGGCCTTTCTACGCTTCGGGACCTTTCTACGCTCGCCGTTCGTCGTCGCCTCATCCCACTAGCCCTTTCTAGTATGCGCCGTTTTTCCGCCGCTTGGTGGCGGGTATGTCGACGGGTCATTTCTTGTTTCCGTACTTTATAAACTGCATTTGTTTCTTTTCTGATCTAAAATACTGAACAAAAACTACTTTCATACATAATTGAAACGGTTCGCGACACTTATATTTTGTATCTCGACTAAAAAAAAAAGCTTTTAGCGGCTCTGACCAGTAGTAAGGCCAGGACCTAAGACGTCACATTTTGCGCGCTTTCGGTACCGCGGGTCGCTCTCGTCGGTGGAGGAGGTTTCCGCGTCGTCCGGTTAAAATATGACGCACTGATATTTAGTTACTCTCTCCGTGCCCGCTGGCTTGCCCGAACCCCAAGAGACATGGAAACCGCAAAAAAGGTAGACGCTTAAATATGATTGCAGGGCCCCTTTAAGGCCTGTCCAAACAGGCTACTACAAACCACACGACTCCTGCAAAAGTCGTCAAAATTGAACCGTCCGGCAGTCGTCGGTCGAATGTCTGTTTGGACACCGGCCGACCCAAATTCACGACTTGCCTCCTCGCCTCCTCCACTTGTCGTTGACGTCGGTGCTCGTCAGACTTGACGTCACACGCCACCTGCCAATGGTATGCATGATGCCTGTCTATCTCCCGCGGCCCACGAAGTCGCCGACCTTGCTACCGCCGTCACCTCGGCAGGAAGGCCAAAGAGGTCCGGCTTCGGATGGATTTGGGAGATTCCTTCGTCGAAGCGCGCGTTTCGGCCGCCTCGGCTCAGCTTTTTTCGTCAAAATCCACGCTCGTAGCTCGAAAAAAATTAATAAAGTGCAGTGCGCAAAAGGGAGACTTTTAGTTGTATGTAGAAACACTGAGAACTTAAGAATATAGCATTTATTTTATTAAATTTCAAACCAACCACGTTTGTTTGTCTATACGAGGTACGTTAGGAACAAGAGCCGCGGGAATCCGATCCAATCCACAGAACTGCTGGACGATGACACGACCTTGGACACGACGCGGCTGCGCGGCTCGCCTGGCTTGCCCCCTCACACTCGAGTCTTCCCTTTCCCATTTTCGGGACTTCCAAAGCGGCGGAGGCCTTGAGCGATTGACCGACAGCCAAGAGAGCGTGTGAGTGGCTCTCCGGACCCACGTGATGAGCAGAGCAAGGCCGCCGTGGAGGAAGCGAGGGGAGATTTGACGGGGGAAGTCTCCCCCGGCAGATTTGACAGAGGGAAGTTTCCCCCGACGGCCGGAAGCGCAGCGCAGCAACGATCTGCAGGAGTCGTGAGTGTTGTAGTATCCTGTTTGGACACCCCTTTAACCGTACATTTAAACATCTGCCTGTCTGGCCGACATATATCTTGCCACATGAAAGCGGAATCCGATACCACCCCACCCTTCCGTGCACGCGACAAACGGACTCCTGTGCTTGATTGGGCTGCCCGTCGGTACCTTGCGGAATGGGTCAAACCATGACCCAAGATATGTTCTCTGCTGTTGCAACGAGTCGTGAAAACCAGTAATATTGTTTGTTTGAAAAACCGATTAAAATACTTGTGCAACAATTAAAATTAATTGTTACCCCCAAAAGTGAAAACAAATTACACTGGTGCCGAACACTGCAATCAAGCAATAGCTTGATTGATATCTTCAGCACTAGTGTACTGCATGTCATCACAGCATTGTCAACGTGATTCATCAAACTTATTAAAAAGATAATTAATACATTTTAGTTAATTAGCCTAATGGTCTACATTTGCTTTTTTCAGGGTGTTGAATTAAGAGATGGGAGCTTTTCCAAGAGACAATTTCAAATAATGCATTAAGTACCGAGTAATATTAGCTCCGCCTCTCCGTGTTTTTGCGACAAATGATGGGTCACCGGCAAGTCGGATTCAAAAATTAGACTGCAATAAATACAGCTAGTGCGAACGTAACATAAGAAGAGAGGGGTCCGGTGTCGCTGCGTTGTTTCTGTTGTGTGGGGTAGTGTTCTACCTGTGTTCTGTGTATTCTGTGTGTTCAGACATGTATGTATATCTACCATGTAGCGTTCACAAGTCGGGAGTACTTGAAGTAAAATTTTTTTAGAGTCTGCTGGCTAAGGAGAGCCATAGGGTAAGCCATAGAGAAGTCTTTAGCCAACCATTAGACAAGCTAAAGAGCGCTATGGCTGGACAGTGATAGGGCCATAGACAAAGATAAAGAGGCCCATAAAGGCGACCATAAAATGCTAAAGACAGCCATAGAAAATTCTTTAGCTAATTGGGCCAATAGCTGAAGCCGACCATACAAAGAATTTTCTATAGCCGACCATAGGACATTTTTGTATGGGATGTCGTGGTTATTAAGAATATAGTTCTTTACCGTTTCTATATGTTTCATCTCGAGGCAAAGAAGCGTAAAACGGGATAGACATACATTCCAGCGCCGCACCACACACATTCCGTTCGCCGCGCTTTTTTCACCTTATAAAGCTAAAATGATTTTGGTTTGGTATTGCTTCGCAAAAAAACTGTTTTTCTCTTTTTTTAACTCATTATACGAATAATATGAGAAGGCGCAAAAGGCACCAAGTACGTTCGAATGAGTGAAGGGGACGAGAGGGGAAGGAGAAAATGGACTTGCGATGATTTTTGGGACGCTTAGAAGTTCCGAGTCTTCTTTTACAAATCATACTGAGCCTACTAATCAACGTAGAAGGTGAAGGAAATACAAAAGCAGTTTCTGTATCTTTTATGTTGAATGAAATACTCGCGATTTGTTAAAGTTTACTCGTTGGCCAATGCTTTTCTTACTTCACCTGCCGGTTAGTCAGGCATGGCATGTTTACATCCTCGTGACTGAAAACCCTCTGGAATATTACCATTTTGCTTTCATACGCTCTTCACAACTTTGTGCATTCTCGGGTTAAAATGTGTTTGCCTCCGTCTGGTACTTC
>JAZHYW010032915.1:0-17672 GCA_037355805.1 Ixodes ricinus
CGAAGATGTCGCCCGTGCCAGGAAGTGAGCAACGAGGCACCCAAAGTTCCCATGCACCCGTGGGAATACCGAAAACGAAATGGCAACGCCTGCATGCGGACTTTGCATGGACCCTTTTCAAGGAAAGTATTTCTTACTGGGCGTTTTTATTTGCGGTAGTTTAATAGAGTGGGCCGTGCTCTTGTTCTTCGAAGTGCCCAGGAAGGATGAACCTTAGTCTTTCAGTGTTTGGGGTGAGTAGTGCTTTTAGTTACAGGTGGTGCCTGGGGCAGGGTTTCGCTATAGAAACTGTTTACATCACACTATTGTCCTTTTGTTAAGCAGCGTGCGTTTCCCTTCAGCAGCACACGGATACAAAGCATTTGCGCTACCTCCCTGGGTCACCAAGACGAGGGGAAGGGCGCTTTCCTGCTCTTTCCACTTCTCCTCGTTCCGCGTGCTCTTTCTACACCGCCTGTTTTTGTTCCTCTTTTTCTTGCCCTTTCAACCTTTCTCCACTCCGAGCGCTTCCTCACACGGCCCGCCTGTGCTCGTCCCGGTTCTGCGTGCTGGGTGCGTAGCTCAGACAGCAGCGCGCTCTGCTTTCACACCGGTGATGGCCCATTCACACAACGGAATGATCTGCGGACGGATGACAGTGAGAATGAACCGAAGCTATTCGCGGCCCCACAATGCCGAGAAACTCCAACATCGCACTGTGCCACTGTTGTCTAACAACGAAATCGACGTCTGCTACTATGGTTGCGTTGCTACCGGAAAAATAATTGTGTCACTAGCTTTACTAACCCAAAACAAAACATGGTCACAGGTGATCGATGGTACCACTCAAGTGGAGAGGTGTCTTTGGCGAAGATGTAACGAAGTCCTGGGCTCGCGGAAGGGCGTCTGCAAATGCCCTCCACGCACTCCTGCGCTCGCTCAAAAAAACAAAAAAAGGTATACTGCTGCCACAAAAAAGGTCTTGATAAAAAAATAGAAATGATAAAGGTGCAAAAAAGATAAAGCATGCCACCTGCTATATGTTGCTTCCGCATCAGAGTTTTCGAGAGGGCCTCTGTCCTGTTGCCGCCTGACACACCTTGAATTGCGGTCTGCTTGTGGCTTTGTTCTGTCTCCTTGTTCGATGAGCCGCTGCTCGTGTCTGCTTGCTGTGTATTTGGAGACTTCACATCGATGTTGGATTTCGCTGCCTACCTCCTCGCTTGGTGCACTACGTTATTCCGTTCTCTTAAAGTCTATTCACACGACGCATCTTGTGTCGCGAAACTGGGTTTTGAGAATCCAATTCTCCGTGTAAATACTACCGAAAAAGTGGCACGTTTCCGAAAAAATTGTCGCGTGCTCCTTGTTTAAAAAGCAATTTTTCGTTGAAACCTCACCGAAGCCCGTCAATCTCATGAAGGACAAAGCGGACGCTGCCAGTGGCTTCTGGACTTCGCGATGACGTCTGACCTTCGACTTCCAGGCGCAGCTGAGCTTTTGGAGGAGTCTGATTTATGGTCGATTCCGTATCCGAGCCAAAGCCGAAAAACGAGGAGCAAACATGGCAAGCGACAAGCGGAGAAACGGTGCGTACGAGCGATGAGTCTTGGTCGTACTCGGTTGTAAGTGTGTGTACGACGCTTTAGCAGTACGGGTTGATGGCGCGGTGCAGATTCATCATCAGTCGCGACGAGTGCAAGCACCGTATATAAACATGATGACTGGTGATAACTTTCTTATAGCGGTGCGAAAATGTCCGAAATGCTTTGAGATCATCCGCCTGTTCTTTGACGTTCGTGGTCTTTCCCGGGTTTGGCAGGACTAGTAAACCCAGTGAGCAGAATCTGACGCAGTTTATTGAGTGCTATTAATAAAACAGTCTGTCTCGTCACACTGTGCGTACTTCATATCTATTTTGATGCGAAACGCTTGATATTGCCGGTGCAGATTACAAGGTTTGGCAAAATTCTCGTGAGTCAAAACGTCACAGGTTTCGTCCGTCAAACTCCACGTGTGAACAGGCCGATTTTGCGAAATCTCGGTTTCGCTAACTCTGGCGCGTTGACAAGATGGATCGTGTGAATACGCCTTTAGTTCGTCTGTGGTGTGCCTGCGTGGACGGGCTGGTTCCGCTGCTGCCGAGGTTGCGGCCGCCGACGATATAGATGCTTGAGGCGCCGCGATGTTCGTCGGCGACGAGAAGAGAGAGAAGCGGCCAAGCGCGTACCACCGTGCTCCCTTTTCCGGTGCGCTGCCGGCGCTGGGCCCGCGGCGCCGTGGGGTGGCGTTCCTTGAAACTATGACGCGCGCCAGCCAGTGGGGCTATCCATCAAAACGCTCTCACAGACTACAGGCTTCGCTCCATTGGGACAGGGAAATTTAGGGGCCGATTGGCGCGCCGCTTCAAAGCTGATAATGCCGGTTCTCTACATGAAACAGTTAATGCATTTGCATTAAAAATATATCTACGGATTGCTAAACAAGTTTTGACAGAAGATTTTTGACATGCGCCCGTAGGGGTACCGAAACCTGCGTCACGTCAGCCGGGAAAAGTATCTGCAGCATTTTTCCCGCATGGAACCCAGAAACAAGTAATAAAATGTACAAGCAAGCGCACAAACCGCAATGATGCGCGATCTTTGTTTTGCTTGTCCAAAAACAAAATGAAAGCGTTGTACCGTTGTCAGACGAAACTCTCAGTAATTCAATTCCGCGCCAAAAATCCGCAAGTGAAAAAGCGCTTGACCATTTCTGCCCGTGCGTCCGCGGACGTGGAGCGAATCGCAGGAATGAATGACACAACAGTCAAGTGGTCCACGGTCCACGGAAGAAAATCGCGATTAGCACCGCCGTGTGAATCGGAAATTACCGCCTTTACATCACAGGGATAGGTTGCCGTTCTTTCCCAAGTAGCTTAGCGCGTCACGGACCCACCGACCTACACGTGTTGTGCTTACATGCTGCTGTGCTCCTGATGGTTGGCACTATAAACCTACCGCTTTAAAGTGTCGATCAGCCAAGGGTTACGCCTGCAATTCTGAATCAGAGTAATTGCGTGAATCTCTCAAACGTTTGGGGTCCTGGTCGAGTGGTTAAGCACGCTATAGGGACTGAAAGAACCATAAGAACAGGGTGTCTCTTTCACATGACTTGTTTCCAGCACGCGCGCATTGTCCATTGGTCATGCTTCAAGCGACTCAGAAGTGTTATCCAGGGAGGAAGCTCGCTGTGAAGGCGTAACTATGGAAAGTCTCCCAGCCGTTTCTATCCTGTTTTTAAATAAAGCGTTCCATCTGGCCTTTTTGGGCTAGTATGTACTTTTAAGGGCTTATCATAAATTGCTATTCTGGTATAGAGGGGGGGCGCAAAAGTGGTTTTTGAGACATTCACCTCAGTGATCGTAACTCAACCTGCGGCTGGTAAGCAATCTAGAACAAAAAGAATCGGAGTTATACGTCCGATTTTTATTATTACAATTAATATCAAACACAGCTGCATGCCAGTTTTTTTCTATTTGATTAAACACTATGGAGCGCCAACAAAGAAATACGACTGCCAATCGCGACCGATCGCTTTTCTCGCGACATGATGGACTTTATTTTTTTTGTCCAATGTGTGTCATTCAAACGCGGGAACCAATATACTTGCGAGTGGCATCCGCAAGTGCAATAACACTATTGAATTTCTGCGTTAAGTTGGAGAAAAAAGGGTGTGCGGCAATCTTCGATGCCATTTTAATAGCAAAGTGGGAGGCATATCAATATAACCTTGGGTTTTCTAGAACTCTTAGAGCCTGTAGAGTGAGTTATGCTTTTTAAATAGACGATCTTCAAAAAATAATTTAGAGGTGTCTTTAATGGCACACTCACACAAATTAAAGTGTTCAAGTTTCAAGGTAGTTTTAATCAGTTTTTGTTTCGTCTTCTGTGCACCTAAGAAAACACCGTTGACACGATTAAGAAGAGCTAGTGTGTTCATTACATAGTGACTGGTATTGATTTACAAGATCGACGATTGCACAATGTGCCGACAGCTACGTGACTCAAATTGATGACAGGCGTCCTTAGTGACAGATCGTTTATAGACAAAAGTTCTGCAATAACAGCCTCCTTTAGTTCACTTCGCGAAGAAACCACTATAGCTTCACGACGAAGCCACCGAAGCAAAAAGTACAAGCAAAACTTCCCGTGCAATTACAGCCTACGTCTGGATTTTGAAAAACCCAGGTGGCGGGTCTTACTTTCGATATCCGTTGCTTCCGAACTTGAACGCACCAGCTGTGTGCGTTTGTGTGTATGTCCACCTCTGCATGACCCATTTGGTTTTGTACTTCTGGATATTTTTCTAGCCTAAAGTACTTGCGCTGTGAGGAGGGGCAATGCCACAGACCGAGCGCCACGACGCCCGACGACGTAGCGGGGCAGGAGAGTTAAGAAAAGCGAGCCACGGGGTCACGAGAGAAGAGGAAGATACAAAACTGGAGTAAGGGCTCCGACGGAGTCGGTTGTCTTGTGCAAGAAAATGGCCTTTTGGAAGGAGTTAAACCCAAAAAAGTGGGGGCTATTTCGGGACCATAATGAACACCCAAGTAACGGACTTCGTCCAAGCTGTTATGCGCGGAACGGATGGCTCGGCACTGCACCGTGAGGAAGCTGCCGCTGAAGTGTGATAACCTTTGTTAGCGGCGCCCATTCAGTCACAAACGGACGCCGACTTTGAAGATCTCCTTTCGCCAGAGGAATTTGTGGATCAGCTGGAGTTGTTCTGCCTCTTGAACGGTGTCAAGCCGGAGGACCGTATACCCCAGTGGTGCTTGCGGCACTGGAGGGTAGCCTCAAACTTTTACTTCAATTCACGAGGAAGCTCGACAACTGGGCGAGCATTCGTTGTGGCCTACCGGAGAGAGTTCGCGCCGATCGACCTAAAGAAACTGCTGAAAGGCCAACGCCAACCCGGAACCCAGAGAAGAACCTCGAGCAGTTTATTTATGTTATTGTGGCATACTTTAAGCGGCTCGGAAAAGAGGTCACCGACGCCGACAAGGTTGGATCGAGTCCTCCGCCAAATGCACCCGCAATTGCAGGACCCTGTGGAGGGGCGGACGTCGCAATCTAGGGGAGCTAGCCCAGGTGGGAGATGGGCTCGTGAAGAAAGCGTTGCGTCGCCTCGAGTACGTGCCTCCATCACCACCTTCCAACCAGTGGCGCGAGACCTGGCATTTTACAGCCGATTGACGTGAGTCCGTCCGCGGCCGTTCCCTCCTGCAGCCTACTCCAGAGGCATGGCGAAATATGCCCCACCCCGGTGGTCCCGCTGGGGGTCTACAATTCAGCCCTCAAAACGGTAGTACTGGCAGCTTCTCCTGGAGAGCTTTGGCCTCTACAGCCGACGGTCCTGCAGCCGTCCTTCAGCAAAGGGGAGCTGGCAGCGACGATATTACTGAGATCTTCCACAACGCCCATTGGGTGTCTTCGGTCTTTAGCAGGCCCGACTTCCGGATGAAAAGTCTCGAAGTCCAGGGCCACTGTTGCGGTAGGGTGGTACACATGGCGCGCCAGTGCCCCACTGGCCGACAGCAAGGTCCATTACGCTGCTTCAGCGGCAAGCAGCCCGGCCACGTGCAGGCATCGTGCCCGCGGAAACGGACGCCTCGTAAGTGCTGCCCCCGGCGGAGTCACCTACGACGCAGCTCTACAAGTAGCGACCACGGTCGGAGGAGGGAGCAGCTGTTGGACGTACACATCGGTGATGTTACATTCAAAACGTTGGTCGACACCGGCTCTAGCATGAGCCGTCTGAGAAGGCCGGCAATAATGGCCGCACAGGCTTACGCGGCCGAGCAAAAAACGTGAGATGCGCGCCCTACGCCTGGCTGCCGGATGGTCGCAGTGCGCATCCTCAATTCGTTGCAAGAATGAGTGGGCGGGCGGCTCTAGACAGCGCTTCCTCTGTAGGCCCGACCTGTTCCAGGATGTTGTCCTGGGAAGAGACTTCTTCTGGTGTACTGGGATTTCGGTGCGTGTGGCACTCGGGGGCTGGACTCTTGGGACAGAACTGAAGTGTGTAGTGCCATTCGCGAGGGACAGGAAAGTTTTTAGTGGCACATTCAAGGTGAAGGACTATTGCTTAGACAGTCTTTTTATTGAACAACCGACCTTGACCTTGTCCTCTGGCTCCAATATTGCTGTTGTGAAGCAAGTGATGGAGTTCAAGGCGAACGTGTGGGTGCCACAGGTGCTGAACAAGTACCAGCAGATGTTCACCAAGATGCCGGGCTGCACACTGCTGGATCAACAGAGGATAAATACGGGCAACAGTACGCCTACTCGTTGCAAGCTACGTCCGGTCAACGTACGCAAATAGCAAGGGATAGACGAGTGTAGCAAGTATTTGCAGAGAAAATAGACTAATTTGTCGGAGCACAAGTCCGTGGGCCAGGGCACCCTTACTCGCTGGCAGAAGACTGGAGGCTTTCAGCTCGCTCTAGATACTCGGTCCCTGAACTTCCGTATTGCTATCCCAGTCTAATGCCCTGTACAAACCGGCTCGTGGCATAGCTTGGCCAATCTCAGTGGTTTTCAAGCTTTAATCTGTCGCAGGGTTTCTTTCAGAGTACCTGTCGTTGAAGGTGTATCAGAGGCTGCCTTCGTCTGTCATCAAGGCCCGTTTGAATTTAAAAAGACGCATTTTGGAGTGGCGGAGGGACCAGCGACACTTAAAACGCTGATAGAAAAGGTGCTGGAGGGCATCAACTACTGCTTCGCCATGGCCTTTATGGACGATGTGCTCGTGTACTCCCCAAACCCTTGCTGACCATATGGTGCATGTTTGGGGGGTTGCTAGAGCGCATCAAGGCGGTGGGTCTTACCATCAACCCTGACGAGATTCAGGTTACGCTGCCAAACGCACAAGTATTTGAACCGCACCATCTCCCCAGGACAACACAAACCTGACAAAGACAGGGTGTTATACATTCTGGATTACCCTTGCCCCTCAACTGTCAAGTTACTATCAGACCTTCTTGGGACTTGTAGGCTACTACAGGAACGTTATGCCGCAGTTCTATATTTTGGCTCGCACCCTCACAGACCCAAGGGTGGGGTGCTGCCGGTACGTAAACATTGCCACAAAACTAAAAGTATGCAAGATAAGACGTGCAAAAGAAAGTGGGAACGGAAAATACGCGACGGTTCGGGCAGTGGGGTCAAGATGAGGAACATGCCTTTGCTGCCTCAAGCAGGTGCTGGCCATCCATGCTGTAGTGATCCTGCCCGATCATAATCGACCCTTTGCAGTGGCAACTGACGCCAGTTGTGATAGCAGCTTTCTTGCAGGAAGTACCTGACGGGCTTCAGCCAGTGTCCTTCATCAGCAGTGTTTTTACTGAAAGGAACTACACCATTCGAAAATTGGAATGCCTTGCGGCGGTTTGGGATGTTGACAAACTTATGCCTATCTCGACTTCACAGATTTCGAAGTCCACTGTGATTACTCCTGCCTCACATGGATGTTCACCACGGTCTTTTCGTCGAGTCAAGGCCATGGGTCCTTCACCTTCAGGGATTCAGCTGCACGATCAGACACCGCAGGGGACGTTCAAACATCCCTTCGGATGCACTCAGTAGGGCACCCCATCACTTGACAGAAACACCCGAAATGATTCTTCCGGACACCATGTTCCCCATCGCAACACCATCCGGTGACACCCGCATTAGCTTTGAAACTGCTGCGACAGCATTTCTGATCGATGGTGTTGTCCTACTGCGGGACAAGAGAAAACTGGCGCGTGAGAAGATACAATATCCTATGTTGGCCACCCTCAGGACAGTGGACCAAAGGAATCGACTTTCCAGATGATGTTACAAATGCCCGCTTGCTGCATGACCTGGCTGAGACAAATAAGCTGGACGCCGATAGAGCACTCATACAGCTGAGGAAGGTGTGTGCCCTGGCTTCTACATCAATCTCTGGCAGCTAGCTCTTCTGGTAAGCCACGACCATCCGACCAGCGCCCATGTTAGGTTTTCAAAATGTTCCAACGCATTTCAGCACGTTTTTTGTGGAACGGAATGAGAGCCGACATTGCTGCAAATGTTCGATGCTGCCAGGTCTGTCAGCGCACCAAGCCTCACCGCCAAAAACCGGAGGAACTGATGAGCAGCCAGTGGTCTACATGTTTCATGGAAGAACTTAGCGTTGACATGATTGGATTTATTGAGCTGTTCCTTCTGCGTTCGACCACAAGTAAGAGTTAGGAACTGTATGCTGGATGTATTCTTCTGGCATGTCATACCCACGTCAATCTCAAGTGACAATGGGAGCCTTTTGTGAAATCATTGTGGAAGGGGCTTCTCCAACAATGGGAAATCAAGGATCGTCAAAGAGTGCCATACCGACCAGCTGGGCAGATGGCTAAACGGCAAAACGGTACTGTGAAGGAGTGCCCTATTGAAAATTACATCAAGATACGTAATTTGGGACACTGACTGCCACTCAGCAGCCCTGGTGGAATGTGCCCTGATGGCCCATCAGATGACGTCTGACTGCCACTGCCGAGGGAATTTCATCAACAAGGACAGCATTGATATAAAAGCTCCCATTCCGAGGTGGCCATCTTGGATGAATATGAAATGGTTCACAAGCCGAGGTGGTCATCTTGCATGGCTATGAAATGGTTCACAAGTCCCTAAAATGAATGTAATTCATGACATAAAATATCAGAAAAAATGTGTACCCGTCCCTATTTTTTTCACTTTTGAACTTGTGTTTTTTAGGCAAAAAGGACATTCGTTTACAAACGGGCCCATTTGCACCCTAAGCGTGATTCAGAGAAACGCCCTCGATGTCTGAACCTTTCGGAACGACCGTATACAGTTTAATTCACATAACGTATGAGACTCCCTTGAAGCTAGAGAGCAAGCATGCACGCTGCGACAGACAGCCTTGGCTTCCACGGACGAATGCAAGCAGCCGACATATTTGAACTACGCTCGCGGATGCTTTTTTGTCTGCGCTCTTCATGAATCAATAATAATTAGCTGCGACACAGCGGTAATGCCAATAGCCCACACCAGATAGAAAGGTATAAACTTTGTAGCCTAAACATCTCGGACCGAGTCAAGAGCATTTCAGTATTGCAGCGCGAGGTTCCGACAATGAGTGCATCGCTCTAATGTATCCTTCGGCTGCATATACAGTTAAGCCTTCAGCATGTTATGCAAAGCACTCATACATCAATCGCCGTACTTCAGTTCTATTCACCTGCCATGTAGAGTACTTTCGCGTCGTAGAACCCTCCTTTTGTTCGCGCGTCTCCTGCCCAGTAGACCTGGTACACCTTGTCGTTTTCAAGTACACCATTAAAGTTCCTTACATAGTCGGAACTCACGATAGTCTGGGTCTTTTTGAGGAGAAATTCTACTAAAACATAAGACATTGTAGCGCCCGGGCAGGATTGACGGGTTGGAGCAAACGAGCAAACAAAACGAGTCGAGAACGATCGTTCATGGAAGCTCGGCGAAGCCTCTATGGGCGAAGCGAAAATAAAGAGTGGCGTGTTCGGCGTTTCGGCGGGCTTCTGATCAGGTTGTCGGTGCCCTGCTTGTCATATCTCTAACATCAGCGGTTTTATGGACTCACTTTCCGAAATCGTTTTATCGTGCATAGATTACTTTTCGTATTCATAGATTTGACGAAATAGTGGTATTTGAACAAACTTTACGTCCGTTTGACCCCTGCGTCGTCTGCACGTCAAAGCTTTTTGACGTACTATCAGAGACAATCGATGTAAACTCAGAATCGCCACACCAAGAAATTTTACGGCATTTTGCGGGGGCTTCTGCCACCAGGAAACCATCAAGAAAGCCGACAAGTGAGTCTGATTGCAGTTTGACTGTCGGTCAAAATAACTTGTTGGCCAATCAGGCATGCTTGACGTACAGTCAGGCACAGTCAGCGGTCCACTAGAAAACATTGACTGCCAAACAGGGTTACATTGATAGATTTTTCATTCGGGCGCCTTTCGGGTTTACTGTGCTGACCACAAAGACTGGGATCTGCACATCCCGGAAATAGCCTTTGCCATGCAAATGGAAGAAAGCGTTGTGACAGGTGTGACGGTCTTCCCTTGTTATTGGCGGGGAGCTGTTGGAGCCAAGGCACGACGCGCAGGACCTGAGTCACCAGAATCAGCAGCCAACGCCTTTTCAGCAGAGCTCACCAGGCGCATGGCGAATGCACTTGAGTTCACCAGAGGCCAGCCAGATGCAGCGAGTGAGGGCCAGAAAAGTGCACCATGACAAACTACGATGGCCGACAGCTGTCAAGGTAGGCGATCGTGCGCTCCGCGAGGCTCACACGCTGAGCAATGCCAGCAGGAGCATTTCAACGAAACTGGCTTTTATGGGTGGGGAGTCATTCCGAGGGAGAACCGGGTGGGAGACAACGATTACTCCTGAGCACGGTGGAAGAAATACATTTAGGTGATGACTCTCTGTCTCACGCGGTGACCACGTTATGTTCAGCGCGCGAGCGCGCTTCACGCGCACCGGGGATAGATGGCGCCCAAGTTTAGATGGGCTTAGGGTGCCTACATGTCTGTCTGTTTCAGGGTAAAGACGTCCATTGTTGCACTAAATCTGCCAGCGCGTGACGCTCTCGCGCACTCGGTGCGTGACTTGGGCGCTAAAATGGCGTCTATGCATTAGCCAAAGCTATGCGCTCGAGCTAAGTGACACCGGATTGTACGCGCTCAAAATGCATAAAAAAAGCGATCAGGCGTAAATATGGCTGAGATGTCACCACTCAAGCAAGAGAGCGCGTGTGTATGAAGGCACTCTAGATGGGCTTGCAAGGCTTGTATTGTAGGCTTGGGCTTGTGAAGGAAATTATGCATTTTTACTCGGTCCCTGCGTACTGTGTACTGAAACCATGAATTTATGTTGGCGCACTGGCACTGATTGCCTTTTCCCCGTTCGGTTCCTGTTTTTTTTAACGAGAACATTCCGATGATGACTTAACGTGACAAAAATACTAATATAAATATTAAACTTCCCGTAATCTACTGGGCCTTCAATAATTTAGAGTAATTTAGAGTAAACAGCTGGGTCGTGCTCGCATGTTTTGTCAAACAACAAGTTTGGTAACAGTTCTGTAAATTGTTTACACACATTGCGTGGCTTTATAGGAGGTCGGGGGATTTTTTCCACCCTGCTCTGCCTTGTTATTGAAAAAATAAATTCCAATAATGTTAAATAGTGGGGCCAAAATAATTCTTTACATGCGCATAAAGGCTATAGCATTACAAATGGTGTATTTATAAAAGTCAACTTGTACTGTGGGACATACGAACCTTGTGAGCAGAAAAAATTATATTTATGATTTTATGATGACATAGTGACTGAAATGATGACACGGTATGGTGACATACTGACTGACATGATGAAACAGTGACTGAAAGTCAAAAAGTTGTAGCGGTTATAGGACATAAATCACATTTCATCTGCAAAAAAAGACCTAACAAATATTTTCCCTTTAAAATGTACACAAAAGCTGAATTCACTGCATACTACCAAATAACGCAATCTCCTACATCCTGTGCTTCTCGCCAATGCTCTTAAACTAAGGCGAGCGCTGCTTTGCTGATTTCTTTTTTTCTTCAGCTTGTTTGTTCATACTCATGGTAATATGCTGACAGTGTTGTCGCATTCGCATGCTGTAGTAGTAGTGGAGCAACTGGGCAACTGTTTCTTCTTTGTGTTCAGCGCATGGAAAGGTTATTGTGCATGTGTCAAGTACACTGTCGATTGTGTCCCCGTAGACAGTCTGCTGGATTTTATTTTCCACGAAGAACTGTTCCGCTTTCTTCAGTAGTTGGAAAAGGATCTTGTTGGGGTGTATAAGGCCTGCTATGTTCTTGAGGTGTTTCAGTGCTGCTTCAGCAGAAGTGTTTTTGTCGATGCTGGAAGCGGATCGGCATGCAGGGCAGCGTGTAGCTTTTTCATTTTCAAACTCAAAAACCCAGTTACACAATATGGTAAGCAGTCCACAGCCTTGGTTTATTCAGCCTTTTCTGCCCAGACATCTTCGCAATCCCAGACTTCGACAGAAATTAGACTGTGAAGCTTGGTCTTCACTTGGTCAACGAGATGAGGAGACTAGGTAGTAACTTGCGATCGTCCCTCGGGATTGAACGACGCCACTGCTCCAGGTGAACGTCATTCGATGGAGCTTTCAACAAGGACACTCGCTCCGCACAGTTCCGGTACCCCGAATTGCAGTTGGGATCGAAGCACGTCTTTCCCATCCTTATAGCATAACCTCTTCGGGTTAAGGCTCACCTTCGCACGAAATAGGCGCCTTTGATCGACACAGCACCAAAGCAAAACATGAGTCCAGCCACTGGCCGCACACCACCACCACACCGCGAAAAAGGCGAGCAAGCTACGCCCCTGAAACCGTGGCCGCCGAGGAGAGACCTCATACCCACGGTGCTTAAAGCCCCTCGATATGTTTCCGCTTTGTCTTGCAAGTAGCGTCAAATGCGCGAGCGCACGTGGCCCGTGTCTCGAGCGGCCCTTGGAAGCAAATGGCGGCGCAGCACTGAAATGAGCGGCCCTTGAAAGCGAATGGCGGCGGAGCACGCGCTCGTGGCACGTGTCTCGAGCGTTTCGACAACAATGGTTGGCGGTACTTGTAAAAAAACGCCTTTATCAAGGGGCTTTAACGGTGCTCACACCTCAGCGCCATCCGCGGCGGCGCAGAAGTAACTATACTTCGTTTCACCTTATGTTGTACCGCAGCGAAGGCTAGAAGCGCGAGCTCATAGCATTGGCAGCCGCTCTTAAGTCATGAGAGCTTGTGCCACTGAGATGTGCCCCAGAGCAAGGAGCTCGCGCTTGTAGCCTTTCCTGCGGTACATCATAAGGTGAAACAGAGTTCGATGCTAGCTCCGAACACGATATGGTCGCTCGCTCCTCGCGGGAAGAGCGGCCAGAGTCATTACCTAAATGTATTTCTTCCACCGTGCTCCTGAGCCACCCAAGCTCTGGACGTCACTGAAACGTGGCCCACGCCGACCAACTAGCGCTCTACCATGGACCCTGAGAAAGTCGGTCACCCGTAGCTTCACGTCGTGAAGGGGGGGGGGCACTGTGAGGAGGGGTCAACGCCACGGACCGAGCGCCACGAGACCCGACGACGTAGTGACGCATGAGCGTCAAGAAAGCGAGCCACGGGATCGCTGAGAAGTGAAAGAAGATATGGAACTGTCGTAAGGGCTCGGACGGAGTCGGTTTTCTTGTGCAAGGAAGAGGTCTATCGGAAGAAATAAACCATAAAGGTGCACTTATTTATAAAAGGCATCAGGTAATCTTATAAAGATGCAAAGACGATTAAAAGAAACAAGTAAAAAAATTAAAATTGCGTTTACGAATCTCTGTAATGCGACATTAGAGCGCAGCTCATGAGGTATTTTGATTTTGCGAAATACCGTAACGGGAACGTACGTAGGAAGGGGAGGGGAGGGTATGAAGAGGAGGGAAGGAAGAGGGGAAGGAGGACGAGGGAGGGTATGAAAAAGGAGGGAAGAAAGAGGAGAGGGGTGACTAGAGGGTAAGGAGGACCCTCCTCCTCCTCCCGCTCCCTCTTCTCCCCTCCTCATCGTCCTCCTCCTCCCCTCCTCCTCTTCATTCTCCATAACCTCCCTCCTCCCAGATTTTCCCCGCTGAGTTTAGCTGGAAAATTGACGCCACGTGTACTCAAAACCAATTCAATTCCTCGCTAAAATTAGGGAGAAAATGACGTTACATTACCTCGTATCACGTCGCCTATGAACAAATTCAGTTTCTTCGCCAGATTAAGCAGGAAAATAGACGTCACAGGGCCTCAAAACCAATTCAATTCCCCGCTAAATTTCGCGGTGAAACTGAATTGGTGTGGAGGTCGTGTGACGTCAGTTTTACCGCTAAATCTGAGGGAAACTGAATGCGGAACGCTGCATTAAGGAACGTCAAGACCTACGCACCATTTCAGTTTCTCCGCTATGTTTACCGGGAATCGAAATGGTGTATATGTCCGTGATGTCGCACGATGCAACGCGCGCGATTACGCCATCGGCGACGGCGACGCCGACGTCGCGAAACACAGAAACGAGCGCCTAAATCGCGAAAAACATGTGCGTCAAAACTGCCCGATCCGACGGCCGGACTGCCGGAAAAAGATGGCTGCTCCGACTCGCAGCATTCGACAGTTCGCGACACATATGCTTCCGACGCGTCGTGGCCTCGTTACGTTCAGTTCCGCCCAGTTCCGGGTATCCCTCTACCGGATGGATGGATGGATGCTAATGGCTGTATTTATAAAGGGGTGGGAGCTTGCGCCACCCATCCGAGAAGACTAAAATACTCCCTTAGCCCTTCGTGGTTCTCCTGACTTTAAAACAAACACAACATTTTTATTATACTCCATATAAAGTGTGCGTGTCTGAATATTTTAGTGAGGTTACTTTTCTGCTCAACATCACTCAGTCACGATGGGTCGCAGCGGAGCTTATGAGCCGTCCGAGCGAAGCGAGCATTGCGCACAAATCACGTGACTACGCACCCCTTGCATTGCTGCGTCTCTTCCGAAGTTGACGTGACACCACGGTGTAAGATAATACTCTTCAGGTGAGGACAGCGCGCTCCTCACGCAGTGCAGATAAAGTTCGCTTTTCACTCTCTCTCTTTCTCTCTCTCACTATGGTTTCAAGCGGCGCCGGCAGATGACTCGTCGACCCGTAGGCACGGCAAAGACGGCTCGTGCCGCCTCATGCTCCACACGCGCAGAGCTCCAGCGAGGCTGTCGCTCGTGCAGAAAGACCACAGTGTACCGGGGTGTCATGGCAACGAAATAATTTCTTTCGCTCTCACACGGTTTCGCCGTTTGGCCGCCGGCGGCACTGTCAGCCGCGGGCACGGTGGCCGCGGAATAATGCAGCCTTTCGGATGCCTATCGAGCGAACACTATCTGATTCCTCGCGCCGCGCGTTCAGCCCCGCCGTGTCTTCACCTGAAGAGTGTATCTTACACCGTGCGTGACACTCACGCGATATTGAAATAATTCCTAGCGTCCCCTGCTGTTCATCGCAACGGTCTCGGTCGGTCCTAGAATGCCGGCTTGCTATGGAGCGCGAGATCAGCAGCTCGCTTTGTGCGCGCGGGGAAACTCGATGGCGTCCGATTTTTTTCACAGCGACAACTCCCGTGACACACCGCACACCGCCACATCCACTTTTCCGGTCGACGTGGCACCTTCTCTCCCGATTGGCCCGAAAGTCACGTGACAAAAAGACGTTCGCGCCATCCGTGCCGCCGTTGGCTGCGGCCCTCTGAAAATCGTACAGCAGTGCGGCGAATAGATGAAAAGTTGGTCACATGCCGGTGCCGACGCTCCGGTTCGACGAAAACTCTTGCTTTCGAACGTCGTTCAGACAGTTCGCACGTCGGATAAGACAGTTTTGACGGTCATGAGACTCGCGCTTAAGAGCTGCGCTCTAAAAATGAAAAGGTCAAATTGTGCTTTATTTTTTTCTCAAAAAACTCGATGATTGTTGCACAACCATGAATGCTAGATGCCACTTGAAGATTTAAAGTTGTCAGGACTAAGCACGCTTTTATCTCGTTTATTACAACTTTTTTTTAAACATTACTTTAAATGAACGTTGTCATCAAACGACTGCTACGGAAAATTATTCACTTAACTAAAAAGCGCTATTTTTTTAAGGTATCCGATGGCAGACAGCAATATAACTCGTTGATCATCTACACTAATACAAACCAAATAAAAGTTAGTCTTACAATTGCAACTTCAAAGCGGTTTGAACTTTTTGAGAAGACGCTCGGTCCCGTAATACGGCACGAACCGGCCTTTACGATGTCATTTTCTAGATGCGTTCGAATTATGATTCCATCGACGTGGAAATACCTGAAAGGTAAAAGAGGTTATTAATGTATACACGCGAAAACCCACGGCACTCATCGTAAACAAGCACAATGACAAAGAAATGCTAACCTTAAAGGGCCCTGCAATCACATCTAAGCGTCTACCTTTTTTGCGGTTTTCACGTCTCTAGGGGTTCGGGCGAGCCAGCGGTCACGGAGAGAGCAACTAAATATCAGTGCGTCATATTTTAACTGGACGACGAGGAAACCTCCTCCACCTACGAGGGCGACCCGCGTTGCCGAAAGCGCGCGATATGTGACGTCTTAGATCCTGGCCTTACTACTGGTCAGAGCTGCTAAAAGCTTTTTTTTAGTCGAGATACAAAATATAAGTCTCGCGAACCGTTTCAATTACGTATGAAAGTCGTTTTTGTTCAGTATTTTAGGTCAGAAAAGAAACAAATGCGGTTTATAAAGTACGTAAACAAGAAATGACCCGTCGACATACCCGCCACCAAGCGGCGGATAAAGCGGCGCATACTAGAAAGGGCTAGTGGGATGAGACACCGACGAACGGCGAGCGTTGGAAGGTGCCGGGTGTACGCGGCGGCGCTGCGGTCGTATACCGGCTCGAGGATCCGACCGGTTCCGAGCGTTCCGAAGGCCTTCGGCGCGGGCCCTGCTGGCGATTTGCCCGTTTGGCGGTATGGCAGCGCGAAGTGGCTCCCGTTCTGAACTGATCTTTACCTCGTGTTTGCTGTAATTTGAGGCCAATGAAGTGCTATGCTGAAATAGTCTTTAATCGCGCAGACAAATGCAATACGAGCCGCCCTGGCCGCCCGCTTCATACAGCCTATCCAACACATGCTTTAGTGGCGCCCTCTCGAGCCGTCGACACGGAGTGCGGCAGCCGTGAACGCTCGATAAGCTCACTACCCCCCCTCTAGTTCACGGCCACTCAAGCCAGGACCTACGACGTCATGAAGGAGGTTATTTTTTGCTTGTTTTTGTAATTCTAATTTGCCTATAACTTTTAGTATAAAGCGAAATTTGAGGAAAGAAAAGTTTCACTAAGTTACTACGTTCAGTGCGCTCAGGTTTGGTACAAATTAAAAACCAGTCAAAAAGTGGTTGCAGGGCCCCTTTAAGTCTATACGCAACCGACGCTACGAGTTGATGGGACGAACCCGAGAGTGCCAAAATCGCAATACCGTGGTCTTTGTCAGGCTTCTGTACGTCTTTCATTGCTAAATCAATCACAACATTAAGTATCAAAACGTTAGGGGTCTCCGCGCTAAGGTCGATACGTTCTCCGAAGGAGCTGCGCTTTTAGGCTACGATGTGTATTGTATTACAGAAACCTGGCCACTAAGCGATAACTCATCTTATGAATATTTTTCTGACAAATACCATAAATATTTCGCCGTGACCGCAGCCAAGCAGCTACCGGTCAGAAATTCGGTGTCGGTGTATAATTACAGCCCTACGCAACAACATTAAGGCGCTTCGTTTCTTAGATCTCAAAAAGTTTTGAAGAACGGGTTTGGTTTGACGTGAAAACAAGCGGGCCCAAAAATCTTTACACACAATTATTTTTGACCACCCTCTTCCGATTCCAAAGATGTTATACATGCTTTAATTCGCTTATCTCAAAAAATTCACCCCGTTGTGTTTAATGTGATCATTGTCGGCGACTTTAATGTACCTGGTACCTGGTGGTCCAGCGAAGTCTTAGCGAACAGCTGTCGAAAAGGTAATCAGTTCTTAAAT
>JAZHYW010032917.1:0-67299 GCA_037355805.1 Ixodes ricinus
AGGTGTGGCATCCTTCACTGGTGGCCACAGTTGAGTCCATTCCTGCTAAGTGCAAGCTTACAATAAGCTTCCGCAATACCTCTGCATTATGCTTAGCCCACTGAGATTGTACGTTCTTCTCAGAAGATAAGCGGGGCTCGTTCTGAGCCTGTGCTGTGAACACCGCACTCAATTATGACTCCCAGTGAACACTGCCTATAATAGAGAAGTTCTTGCATCAACACTCCACTGACTACAGTCTCCAATTTGCCTGATCAAACAATTCACACATACATATCTCTGCTCCATTAGCATATATGTATGCATTACACAACATATATTTCTAACATCATTTTTCTATCTTTATTTCTACTACATAAAAAGGTCCAAAGTGGCTTGATATAATTCATATGGCTATTTATGGAATTGGTGCTTTTGCCTAGGCTGGCATTTCCACAACAGCATAAACGAACTGGGTTCCTCACTGTGCGTGCTCATTCGGATGATCTTGGCTTGCTGGATACCACTACACATGTCAAGCATAGAGTATTGTGTAGTCCTGAAAACATATGTTGGAATAAGTGTGATCTGATGTGGGCAAGGCTTGCTGCTTTTGCGGTGTCTTGGGCATTGTTCACTCAGACATTCGAAGTAGTTGTTGCTTAATATCAGTCTAATATTTAAGAACAGATTGCTAAACAAAATGGCAAACATGTATAGATTATGATGCGGTAGAGAACCTTTGGTGAAACAACAACAGTCAGATTTATTTGGACGTTTCGGCCACGTCAAAATAAATCCGTCTGTCATTGTTTCACCAGAAGGTTCTTTATCACATTTTAATATATATATAAACTACAAAAATGAATTTCTATGGTTATAAATGTTTCTTTGTTCGTGTAGTTTGACCATATGTATAGTTTGACCAGACTGATGGCATGGCCAGCTCCCTTAGTATTGAGAACCTACCTAAGTTCAAGAAGAAGTATGGATGAGTGAAGATTTCGATATAAAATAGGTGAACAAATGTTCTGAAATAATGGCCAGCAAGCCAGATACGTGGAATTCCTATGAAGCCAAAGGTATAAATTATGCCAGCTTGAACTGAGGAGAGCATACTTCTTTCCTATTTATTGCTTTACAAATATTTTCTATGGTTGTTTTTGGGCCTTATAGTTGTGCTAAGTATTTGTGCTTTTTTAGCACAAACATGTGCTATAATCAATTTCAAAGCCTCTGACGATGCCACTCTGCTTGTGAAGCTACCTATCTCCCAATGCATCTGCCTTCGCTTTTCAGGTTTGTAGTCTGTGCATGATGATTTATGATGTAATTTCCTTTTCTACCATATTCTTCAGAGGCGCTGTCAGTGTTGGGGTCGAAGCATATGTGCTTTTCTATCACATAGAGCTCTCATTAATTTCACTGCTTCTGACAATTAAAACAGCTGTTTTTCTAAGGCCATCTGCTGGTGCACTACATTTACATTTTATGCTTGCAGTTCTCTATGATACACAGTGCTGTTGATAGGAGAAGGTAGATGCCATATAGTTCTCTCTCCATATCGTTATCAACCCTGGCCTCACCAGCATCTTTCTTAATGAGACTAATTGCCCACATGAAAATAAGCTGCAGCTTCCAGATGGAAATGAAGATTTCCAGCCGCATTTTCGGCTAAATTATACAGCAGCAGCTGGAATTTAATGGAATGCTGCACATGCTGGAAATCAGAAATTCCAGCTTGGAAGTACAAGATCCACCTGGAAGTTTCTCAGCTAGATGAGGAAAAATCTAATTTCCAGCAAGAAGTTTGTCCATTTCTGGGTGGAAACAGCCTGGAATTCGGCTGGTAAAATAGATTTGCAGCTCCAGCCGTAGTCCATTTCCGGTTCCATAACATAGCCTGGACTGGAAGCATTTCTATGTGGGTGTCATAATGGTTTCCTGAGCTTTCTTTTCATAGCTGAAGTAAGAAGAAATTTCTACAAAGCCTTGTGCCAAAATCTCTATAAAATCTTGTTTTAATGCCACCACCATACAGTTAACGTTCAAATTTCAGTATAGAGTTGCTCGTTTTAGTTGTTTTTGCTTGATATCAATAACAATAAAGTAAGTCTACAACACACTTTTCATCTGGAAGCTGGAGCCAAGTTTGATATGTTTGGTTGGGAATCATGCCTGCTTGTGTAAAAGCAGTAAGGCATTCTTTGCAGTTGATGTTAGTTGCTCCTTGCTTTTCATCATACATGATTATTCTGCAAAGGGCCTGAATATTTACACACAGGCTATACCAAGCTTGCTTGTGTTGTCACAATGCACTGGGACATTTTTCTAATGAAAAACATGCTCTTCCGGATAGTGTAAACATTTTCTGAAACAATCGTACAGCTGACTTTGCAATGTATCTGAATTTTAAGAGTCACCAAAACCCTGTTCTAGTTCAAGCCAAATGATCCTTTTTAGTGTGAACCACTTGGCTTGCAATTTAAGCCAGTTGGTCTGCAGTTAAAACTAGTTGGTGCCCAACTTGAAGCAGCAAAAAATTTTCAACCAAGCGTTGAAGTTGGGATGAACACCTTGACGTGTGCCACTCGGCACTATGCCACAGGGGCACATGTCTGGCTGTGTAAATATGTATATAAATATATCAATACGAACACTGTATGAATGACAGGGCACTTTTCAATTTCAGTATTCTTACATTTCCCTCATTGGTGCATCATTATATGCAGAGCGCAAGTTTGTATGCTTCTTGCGCTGGGGTTGCAATGATGCCAGAACGCCGAGCTTTTATTCGCTGATTGAGAAAAATACTGGATAGACCTCAAGAGATATCTAGCATCGGGGTCTAGCCACTATCCGTTCAGCCAAAGCCAGTCAGGGCTCGGCGTCATACTGGCGTTACCGCAACTCCTTCGCAAGAAGTAGACGACTTGCTCTCTGCATACACCATTCACCCCTAAGCTGACAGGGTGATGAAAGCTACATGCTTGTTTGACCAGTCACACATTTGGTGTCTGCCACATGATTATACTCCAGCCCATACCAACACGCAGGTAGCGGGGCCAGGTGATGAAAGGGAGGCGGTTTATGGGTCCGGCGAGAGCGTAGCTTGACTCAGCTTAGGCGTGACCAAAGGAGTACTATATGTAGCAGATGAAACATCTTACTGGTGTTGTTTGCTGATGGAGGTCTCTTTCCCTGTGAGCCCCGTAAAGTACTTAAATCTGAATTCTGGGAGTATTTCTGTACATAATACTACCAGGAGAAATAGAGACTTGTGGTTGTGTCTCCTAGTTTCTGGGGTCTCCTCAAAATAAAAATGCTTGAGGAGCCCCGTTTTTTAAGAGCATTCTCATGCAACGTTGCCCATCTTAAAGCTGGGGCCCGTCAAGCTGCACTTCTTTTTGCCCCAACTACCGTTTTGACGAAAGAAGAAAAATAATTACATTGATTGATTGACGTAGCCGACATTGTCTGATTTCCCCATTTGTCCTTTCAGCCATGAGTGCCATGGAGGGCAAGGAGGACCTCTTTGCAGAGCTCAAGCTAAAGTTCTGGCCGACTTACAAGGTAAGTCCTTGCACAGTCGCGAGTACTTTGGCAGTTGTTTGTGGTTTTCTCGGAACACGGGGTCGGTGAATTTGTCACCACGTGTACGGAGGACGTTGTGAGGCACTTTTCGATTGCCTTACACTGTCTCTGCTCATGTGGGCAAAGATGCACATTTGCAAGCCTGTCAGAGCTACGTTCAAACACAGTGCACGTGGTTGCATGCATGGGGCATTAGTCGGATTGCAAATTCAGTATATGTATTTTGATTTGCCCAGGTCTGCACATATCTCCTTAAATAAGGGGTACTACTGCCAGGATTGGGAAAACAAAAGATTCCTGTCCTGTGCACACACCCGCAGCAGAAAAACAACCCAGCTAAAAATTATCATTAGATCCAATTGGAATTCTAACTGGTTTTAATTGGAATCAATTGGTTTTAGTGGTTCCAGTTGAAGCACACAGGCCAATGGGTTCACCAATTGAAAAATAATTTCCAATTGGAAACTTAATGGCTTCCAAATGGTTCCCATTGGTTCCTATTGCAGTAACCAATTGGTTGTATGAAAACCTAACTGGTACCAATTGGAAATTCCAATGGGAATACGTGTCAGACCGGTATTCTTCGTGATAAGGGCAGACATGAAGTTTCTAATATTTCGGTAGAACCTCCTAACCTGGCACGTGATTAGTGAAATATGGCAAAACAAATGCTTTATTCTCTATGTCTTAAAAAAAAAAGCGGTCTTCCTTCTGATAACTGAACTTCTGCTCAATGGGAAAATTTTACCTGGTCCATTGGTGTTTCGTTACGGCGATTGAGGAGCTGAGCAGACAAGATGGAAATAGATCTGGCGCTAAGAGCAATGTTGGAAATTTCTACAGGTCGGTGTCCATATGACACTGTTTCCTTTACATGATGGATTGCATTTCCTGCGGCAACCGACGGTTCCAGCTGTGTGCCTTTTAATTTTGTTTAGTTATTGCTGGCACAACTGTTGAGCGGGATTAGGGCTTGTAGAACTGAATTTTCCCATGACCTACCAATCTGTGGACAGTGGAAAACGAAGTGTCCACGGTGAAATTCCTTCAATTCGTTATCACATTTTTTTAAATTTATTTTGGGCAGATAGAAAATTAATTTATAGTGATATTTGAGTGACTGTGAACAGTGTGTCACTACAAACGAGGCAGAAGAATTTCTAGGATACAAAAGTTGATGCCTACCCATGTTTAAAACAACACATTACATTATTCCTTATTTTACTCCAAAATTAGTTATGGAATTTTGGTGTGGAGAATGGTGACAGTTGCAAACTATAATAAACTTATCCTTTTCCAGAAAATCTTATGGGACGTGTGAAAACTATAAGGGGATACCAGAAATTTAAGGATATAGCCACTCTTCATTGAATATAATATGCTTAAAGGGAAACTCCTCTCAATTGGGGATAATGAATGATTTTGCATTAAAAAGCACTAATAAAAGGCACTACGTCATTTACTTCACGAAAATGGGATGTATATTATTAATTCTTGCTTTAAACATGAGCAGACTGAGAAACCGAAACTTCGGCTCCGTCTGGCAGCATTAGCCTCGGGCCGCCAAAAATATGGCTATCATGTAGTACAGCAGTGATGCCAATTTAGCGGATTTTCCGCTAAATCTGGCGGAATTAATTTTCTTCTGACGGGAAAAAAATTAGTTTAGCGGCTAGCGGATTTTTTGACGGGCCTTTTTCATACATAGCGGATTTCTGGCGGATTCCTCACGCAATGCACCGATTCAAAATCCTCCTGTAAAAAATAATTTCCGTGTCCTCTAAAAATGCAGAAATTGTTTAACTTCAGCAGGGTAGGATCCTGGTCAGTTGCTGCACGTCTCAGACAAACAAATCCCTGAGGCTTTAAAGCAGCGATCGCTTTCTAGGCAAGATCCCCTGCCCGGCAACTTGCGTACAAGAAGCTCTGCGGTCTGATGAATGACGGCGATGAACCACTGAAGATTCTGCAAGCGTGGAGGACGTGGTGGCTATCCCTCGAAATAGCTGTGTCAAGGATCGTAGACCAGTGGACCGAATCGAAGACGCACTTTGAGATGGCGAGGCGCCCTGAAAACTGCTATGCGGCAGAGGTGCTGTATGGTATGTACGAAAACCAGATCAATCTGGGGTACTTTCTTTTTTGAGACCGATTCTGACAGATGTTCAGAAGGTTAACAAGGCATTCGAGGCGAAAGATGTGGATCAAACAAAGCTGCTGAAAGACCTCATGACTTTGCTTTCGAGCTTGGTTCATAAAGTCGTAATCCCGACAGAGCAGATGGACGTTCTGACGTCCAGACTTGAGGACCACTTGAACCCCAAGCCACATCTGGGCTACCTGTTTGACACGTAGGTTGACAACATGAAGGCTGAGAAGACCGACGGGTTCTCTCTCGCAGATGAAGCTGTGATGCGAGAAAGCTGCATAAGGTCTATTACCACGCTAGTAGATCAAATCAGACAGCGACTTCCCGACAACATCACAGTTCTCCAGAAGACATCACTTTTATCGGTCGAAAACACTTGGTGCGTCATGAATCAGCCATTGATTCCCCTGCTGGAAGCAATGGCAGTGCCCCTGAAACAATCGAAAAATTCGAAACCACTGGAGCAAAATCACCCTCTTTAACTGGGAGCAAATAACGTCCACGCAATCGTTCTGGTGTGAAGTTCACTCCTATAAGGACGCCTTTGGCGAAAATCCGTTCGCCGAGTTGGCCGGATTTGCCATGTCGATGCTGGTGCTGCCCTACTCAAATGCCGAAGTAGAGAGGACGTTTAGTCAGCTTAACAGTAAAATCCAAGCTGAGGAACAAGCTGAAGCCTGAAATAACAAACGCCATCCTCGTCGTAACAGCGGGGTTGATGCGACACAAAAAGAGTTGTTTTGATTACGAGCTTCCTGTGGCGGTTGTAAGTGCAATCGGGACATCTGCAACGTATGTGCAACCAAGTCACCTTTCTGATCCCTCAACAAGTACCAGCGGTCCTGTGGAGATGGTGTCAGACGACGCCAGCGGTGACGAAGACCTCGATGTGTTTTTCGGTGACCTGTAAGTTCTTTTTTTTTTCATCAGTGTGAACTATTATAACTTTTAGCCTCATCTGTGATGACGTTGACGACCACCGCAGCACTGAAGCCTCTAGTATTCTAGTTACACTTTTTGGAAGACTCTTTTATATGTTATTTCAGCTCTCATAGTTTTGGGGAGCTTTTAAGAATGATAAAGGTTTTTACCACACAAACTTTCTAGTATGAGATAGTCACGTGAACCTCTACGCAACGACAAGCAAGATTGGGGTGGGCCGGCGGGCCCCCGGTGGGGAGGGCGTGTGCCAGGCGCATGTGTCGTCTGCACCGCACTCTTCACCACGTTTTGGTGTCTACGACATCCGACGACGTCTGCACAACTGCGGCATCAGTCCGTCCACGTAGTGCGAATGAAACTCCGAGATACAATAATCACAAATGGTGAGATGACTACAGAAATTGCGACGTGGGAGACAGCGGTAACTCCCAAGAAGTGCACTGCGCAGGTGCGTTACGCCAATCACGTGGGTACCGCTGAGCACCAAGAGGGAACGTTGCTGACGTCACCCGTTACTATTGCCTGGAGCAGTAAAAACAAACAAGGGGTGATGATGTTCAGCTGAATGTTGGCTACGCCAACGCCGTAACCATGACTGCGCTGTTGGTTGCGCCTCACTCCGCCCGCTAGGGTCGGCTGATTTCGGCAACTTGGCACGTTGCAAAGTTTGCCGGACCATTTAAGAAATATTTAGACAGAGCTAGGTTGTCATATTTTATGTGTGGTCTTCAGGGCTTAAAGTCTGGGGAGTCTCACGGGGTCTTGGACCCCCCACTGATCTTAAATGGATGCTATGAGACCCCCTCCACAGCCCCAGCATTAGTGAAAGCAAAATAATATCTTGCAATAAAATAGCTTGTTTTCAGGGATGTGACATTTGGGGATTAGCAATTTGAGGGTTGCAGGTACAGCACGGGGTTTATTTTATGTGCATCTAGTACATCTCGTCGGAACCCCCCCCCCCTTAACATCTTTTAGGGACCCCCCTCAACTTACGGAGGCTTTAAGCACTGGTGGTCTTCCTAGGTGATACTGAAGAGGACTGCATCGTTTTTTCAAAAAACAAAAACTTAAGACTTTTACAATAGATACATTAAAGTAGACTACACCACACCAACAGTAAGCCTGAATGCATACCTGATCAGAAACCGAAAGCAATGGATGCTGGCCAGGAGAGCTAACTATGGCCGACAAACGTCAACTTTTTAAACAACTAAATCTCTCAATAGAACGAATTTGAGCATACCAAGACCAGAGTCGCTATATATTGCAGATTTCAAAGATAAATGTTTTCGTTGTAACCACATCTGAATTTGTTGTTGTTGCTGACATGCCGAAGATATATATATGTGATTGTATTCTAGATTTTTGATTTCTTGTTTTGTTTTTGGTTGTAGCACGACTAACATTTATTGACGTTTATTTATAGTAGTATTTATTACCGAACGAATCTATTGTCGTTTACTTTCCCTTGTTGCTTTAATGTGATTTTTTAATTGTGTAATGTTTTGTAGAATGTTTGCTATTATGTAACTACCTTGAGCTGCTGAACTTTAGGGGGCAGAGACTTTGTCAGGCACCACGCCTTGATCTCTGCCCCCTAAGCAATAAACCCGTGAAACAAATAAAAAATATCATTGACTGTTAATGTAAAAACCAAGATTCCCACAGGGATCAGTGATACAGCTGTACAAAAGGAATTAAACCTCGAATCTGGCAACGTTACGTCGACATAAATTATACGGCAAAATATATTTATATGTCAGTACATTGGCAGTGTACAAAGCAGCAACATTGTCCTTGAACATACCAAAACGACACTTTCTCAGGTTTGCAGGAAAATGTACAGTGGTCACAACCATTTCAAGGAGAAACTTTAGTTTGATTACGTCTCTACCGTGATCTACCATGTTATGCATATGACACACCTAACTGGAAAAGCTATAACAGGCTTTGCTTTGATTGTTGTTAACAACAGGGTGTCTAGCGACCTGGAAAACAAAGAAAACCGGGAATTGTCAGGGAAATTTTAATTACCGGGAAAAATCGGGAATTGTCAGGGAAATTGTCAAAAAGTGAGCCCAGTCAGGGAAAATGAGCCGGAAATGCCATCGAGTGCCCTAAGCAAAGACTTGAGAACTTGGGGGCAGAAAAATAGGCAATAAATTCTGCTTAGAGCGGAGCACGGGCCCTGCTGACCTGATGTAGTGTGTGCTACCCGATGAAAAAGGAACAGCCAACAAATCTCAAAAACAAATCATCAACAAAAACAGAAGCCTTTGTAGGCTTCTGTTTGATGTTCATGAGTGAAAAAATTGAATGTGCACGTCACTACATGCTTTCGACCTAGTGCCACTGTGCGTTGCTGCACCTGTCGGGAAATGGCACCACAAGCAGAACCTTCGGTTAACTCGATCGCCTGCACCACAGTTCGCCGTTACAGCTGTCAAGAGTGTTGGACTAATTTTTTGCAGGAAGGTAGCTACGCCTTGAAACATCTCGGGGCAAAATGCACCCGTAAGTACATCTCTGGTGCGAGTTCGAGCTGGCTATGTGTGGGCGCCAATACTTCTGGCCAATTTTAAAGCCAGCTCCTCAATCCATAACACCCTTTATATCGTAGGTAAAGAAATGTAGCCATTTAGAGATCCAACCTGGCGACCCATGCATGTTTTTGGCATACCTCCCCTGATCGCCAGCATTGCATTCCGTCTGCAGCTCAGCTGTTGCTTCTGGATCCCAGCCCAATGCGTCAACTTCTTCCTGGTGCCACCGCATCTCCGAGTAGTCACCGTCGGCATCTGCTCCTTTGCCTGGGTCAACATCCTGTGCGTCATGAAGCGCATGGTGAGTAGACGTCTGCGTCCACTCATGGATGCCCCAGGGGTGAATTCGCTTATTCCCCACGCGGTACTATTGCTGCTTCGTTGCACGTTTTCAGGCAAGGACCGACTAATTCAGAGCTCTTCTTTACAGAATAAAAATATTTTGCAATCTGAATGAAGCAAGATCAATCTTCAAAGGGACCATTTGGTTTATTTAGGAACTGTGTGCAATTTAAAACTTTTAAGAAAAACACAGTTTTGAAATTTTTTTGCAAGCATGCATACAAAATTACATAGTTCCTTCAACCAGATCTTTTTTTCATCGCAAAGATCCGCTTAACCTCCCCTTTCGGTCCAATTGCTCATGCCGTAAAACAAAAGCCTTAAATCCTTAACAAAACCAGTACACCCATTGAAGAAACATTCGTCCTTTGCTCATTTCTGCACCAATGCAGGCAGTGGCGTCACGAGGGTCAGCGGCACCCGGGGAAGTAGCCCGCAGCGACCCCCTCCCCCTCCCGCTCCGCGTGGCCCGCCTCGACTCCCTTCCCCCTGTCGCTTGGCCTGTTGCGACCTCCCCCGAGCGCTGCACCCGGGGCAATCCGCCCCCCTTGTGACGCCACTGAATGCAGGTCTCGAAACCACGGGACCAACGCCTGCACTGCACTTTCTACTTTCCTCTTTGGTCGTTTCCACCTTCTCGTCCCGCTGTCCTTTCACCCACTTTAGTAACCGTGCATTTTGGGAAAGGGGTAAAGTAGACATCTTCGGCCCCGCGGAACAATCCGGGTTCTGCGTTAGTCCCTTTCGGCTGGGGGGGGAAGCTTCACACAGGAGACCGTATTTGACTGCAGACGTATGCGAGCCAAGACGCACCGGCTCAAAATCATTTGCAAAACTTCCCTTGCAGCACATCGCGCCCCAGAAACAAGACCCCTGAAGGTCGGTGCCAAACCCCCGAGGAAGCGACGTCCGCGCCAACGACCCCGCGAGACGTCGCCGAAACGGCCCCAGCCACCGACCAAGACCCGTCGTCTGCTCTCGGGCCGACGACCGTGCTCCAACGTTCCTCCAGGGAGGAAGACTGGCGTCGAGCGCCGCATAGCGCCAGCTTTCCGGCCTCGCTTGCTGCAGCTTTTCGCCCTCCGAAGCTAGAATCTGCCACGCAGCATTCCAACCTATATGTATATGTCAGTCTATATGTTTTCGGCTATGCGGAGTGCAAGTTTGTCTGCTTCTTTTGCAGGGGTTGTGGCGACGTCAGAATGCCGGGCTCTGACTGCAAGGATAGTGGGTAGACCTCAAAGCAATTCTGCCTTGAGGTCTACCCACTATCCTTCAATCAGAGCCAAGCAGAGCTCAGCATTCTGACATCACCACAACCCCTGCAAAAGAAGCAGACGAACCTGCAATCTGCATAGTCGCAGACGGGATGAGAACGACGGGGCATCTTTCTCGAATGCCTCGCCTCCAGTATGCACTCATTGCTTTCCACAGTGCTTCGGCTGTGCACGCACACTCGAAGCCAACAAGGCACCGGAGGGTTATCGAAGAAAGGGAGCTCCCCGCCGTTCCCGTCCCATCGCGGAATGCTGCGTTTGGTACGCCGAATTAATTTTTCTGTGCAAATTCGGAAATGCAGTGCCATTGAATCTTCGTAACGGCGGCGGGAATCGAACGCCGCCACCGGAGATCGAACTATGCACCGCTCGTTCAGATGGATCCCTTTTGTGTCGTCGTTCTCGCGACGGATATCGTTGTAGAATCAAAGAATAATTTGCGCATTTTTGTAACCTTTCTTACGTAAACTGGATTAGGGCACGCCCTTCTCGCAGGATTGTGGTGCGTAGTCCGAGATTGCAAAATCCTAGCTCCGGTGACAACGGATTCCGACGAAAGTTTGGCGTCGCGTTTCCAAGTCGGCGGGAGAGACTGCACGTGCGTGAACGCGCCCACGACATGTCTTTCGAAAGAGGCAAGGTCTTTTTTGACGACCCTTTTATTCCCCAGTGCCTTCTGTTCAGTAAGTTGGTGCAGAATCTTTTAAAACGTGGTGGCCCTCGCAGGTGTCTGTAAGCACCATCATGTCTTCAAAGACTCTTTTTACAATAGAGAATATTTTTATGCGTTTGCTTCTCCCAAGTGCTTTACGGACTGTGCCAAAGTGACAAACAACTTTCAAAGTGTTTTCAGAACCCGCGTCACTTTAATGTCCGCGGCGGCCTTTTTGGAAATCCATACTCTAGAAGCACACTTAGTTCTGTGAATAACCTTAGGATGTCCTTAGGTTGTCGTAATGTTCTAGGATGTCCTATAAACATCCACAGGACATTCTAAGGACATCCAACGACATCACAGCACTAGGTGTGCTGTTAAAGTAGTTCAGTTTTGCGATCATGCAATGGTGTTCCTAGTTTCGCCGAGGGAACAAGCGGCCAGCGCTGCTTGCCAACATAACAAAGCCACCTTTGGGCAAGCCTTGCCCGTTTGCGAGCACACGTCGCCAGTCAGTGTTGTTCACGTGCAATTGTTGCCCAGTGTGTAATTCGGCATATCTGCGGATGTTTATCATACATTTCCCCGGCTGTTCTAAGCAACAAGTACGGCAACATGCAACAAAGCTCATTACAGAATTTCATGGCGCCCCTAACCACCCAAGCAAAGCGGCAAAACGGGAAGCTTGCTCGCACATCTACTTGTTCAATAGTATGAGGGCCGGTCCACACTTGCGTTTGGCTACGACCTACTGCGCTGCAATTGATTCTTAAAGAAGCTGTGCAACGATATTCAATTGGAATGTTTTTCACTTTACACGAGCTTACCGGCACTAGTGGGACTCAAGGTTACTCGCACGCAACGCCACTGGCCAAGAAACTCCTTTGTTGCGGTGTAATTTCAGAGACAAAAGCGATCATTTTCATTCAATCTCTCCTTTGCAAAATTTGATGACGTAAAGTGGGGATCGCAGTACACCCATATGACGATATTTGAATGCTGTTCATAGATTGGACCCGAGCATTGCGTGGGCACTCGATTTGGGCTCGTGATAATTACTAGCTCGAGAAGCATTCGGGTAGTGGCCCGTGTCCAATCGCTGCAACGACGACAATAGCCGAGCCATAACAATGTCTGGAACTCAGCGCGTGTCCTGTGCTTTGCCAACCCCAGCGCGTGGCTATGATCAACATTGGCGGCATATAATCGGCTCCAGATCACGTGGCCGCTTGTTCTGGCTGCGAGTTGAGGGGTGAACGCTATCTCATTTTTTTAAATTTTTTACTTTGACTTCTATTGTGTGGGGTGAAAAACGAACGCGTGTTTCATAGGTCATTAACGTCAGGGATCCCGTTCTAAGCGGTATATTGCGCAAAGTACAAAAAATTGTTGCATCGCCCCTTTAAGCCACTCAAGAATATTTACGACCAGCTCGGCTTAATAACCGGTTGGCCGTAGTCAAACGCAAGTGTGTAAACAAGTCTCTAGGCTGCCATTTGTGTGTTGAAAGTGACCAATCACGAGCGTCACTCACGCTGTCCACTATGAACTAGGAAGCCCGAAGAGTGCCTCGTTTTTCCGTTTCGAAAGCCGTTTTGTGGACTCTACAAGAGAAGGCAGCATACCACTATTGCTCCCACACCTTCAGGTTACTTTGTCATTTGTTAAAAATTTTCACCACAAAACTCCATTTCCCATAAAAAAATTTTTTTTTTTTTTTAGATTTTTAAGTGCGGGGATGGACGACAAGGCCTCGTGCAGGTGTCTGCTCTAGTCCATCGAGATTAGCGGAAACTTTTTACTTGAGAGTGGCGAGTGTTCTACATTGCAATCCACTTAGAACGATAATGAGAAAACCCGAAAATTCATTTGTTATAACCGATTATCATTGTATCTGGACTAGAAACTGCTTGATTAAGCCAACATGCAGGTCCCATCCTACGAATCTCTATGGGAGGAAACTCCTGATAATTTAAGCTGTGCTTGATTCAAACAAATTCCCCCCCCCTCCCCGGGAGTTCGAAATAACGATGTTCGACTGTACAGCGTTAAAAGTGGATCACACTGTACCATCCTCAATGACCAGTTGTACAACCTCTCCAATGTCTCAAAATCTTCATTTAAAATCGGCGATCCGTATGAAAATTGAAGGCAACATTCACCTGTGGTTGTCCAGTTGTTTGAATGGACACATCGCATGGCCAGGAATTAGTAACAAAAGCAGCAAAGAGCATCTGTAAGCCAAGTAAACATGTTCCTCAATTTTGTGCAAACTGCACAATCTAAATTAAATTTTGTTGTACATTTCATAAAAAAACAAAATGAGTTTGCTAATGATTTAACTTTCAAGACACATGGACCTTAATACTAGGCCTACGAATCTCTGCTAGACAACTTTTTTCTCATCTTAGAGCTAGTCCAGTAAAGGAAGCATCTGCAACATGTAACTGGCTGCAGCATGCAAAAAGAAAGGCCACCTGGCAGAATTCTAATTCTTAATATAGACAAAAAAAAATGGCTGAAAAGCAGGAATTTCTTTACACCACATGAACTTTTACGCGACGGTATTAAAAAGAGAGAATGTAAATTCATGTTAGTCAATGAAACCGTCTGAATCCTCCGAGCACCTGTTCTGCAACTTACAAAAGTGCCTGTGTCCCCGTCTAAGGGACAGATGACAACGAATCTCATCCAATGAAAACAAATGTTTACTCTCTTTTCCCCTCCTATACCCCCAACAGTTAACAGAAATAAAGGACATGTTATTGTTTTCTCCAAAAGTGTCCTCACTACGTTATACAAAAGCTATGCTCCCTGGAAAATAACTATAGACACCGACTAGTATGGAAGTGGACCATCTTTGGCTCGCGACGTGCTTCACTGGCCACGCCAACACTGCCCACTCGTGGAGAGCTTGTGAAAGGTCGCCGACAATTGCAATGACTGGATGCAATGTTCCCGAAATGCCTCGTGATATACGATGCCCTAAGCACACCCCAAAAAGTGTGCAGAATGTCCGGATAGTATCTCGACGCCACTCTGAAATGCACACGATGCACGGCAAAGAGGAACCGTCTCCGAAACGTTGCAGGGACGTTCTCGGTGTCAAGACGATTATAGTGGACCGTTCAGTCTGCCGTTTCTGTTCCCCTGAGGGAATCAGGATGACGTGTCTCCGACTGCGGCTGCCTGTCGTTCCAGGGGCTGCATTTCTTCTTCCGACTCGCTCTCGGAGTTCGGACTCGTCGGGTCCCAAAGCAGCCGGTCGTAACTCGGCGGCCTAGGCGCCACGAACCGCGTCGCCGTAAAGACAACCGCGCCTCCAATGATCCCGACGACAGCGCAGAGTCCGAGGGCAGACCGTGTTCCCGCCCACGCCGCCGCGGCTCCGCCCAGGATTGCTCCGACGCTCGTGCCGATCCCGCGGTGGCAGACGGCAAGTGCCGCAAGCACGCATCGCTCGGCGTCGATACCCGTGGACGTTCTCCGTGCCCACCGCTCGCACGCAAACCACAGTAGCACGGTCGACGGCGGCGACAGCAGCTGCGCCATCGCTGCAAGCTGCCAACCGGACTGGACGTAGCAGGCACAGCGAGCAGACGTGCAGAGGACCGCGAAGACGAGCCAGCCGTGCAGCCGCCCCGGAAGCCCGCCAGCCTTGACCAGAAGCAGCGCCGCAACGCGCGCCACGGCGCGTGCCATGATTACCGCGCCGAGCGCATTGCTGTGGCCACCTTCTTCGAGGTGCCAGAGAAAGAAGGTTCCCTCTACACCGGCGAGTGCACCCAAGAGTACCAGCGTGGTCGCCACCAGGGCACCCTCGCCGCCCTTCAGAGCATCCACCACTCCCCGACACGTCCCGGCCGACGTCCTCCTCCTAACCGCCTGCTGGGGCTCTGGGAAGAAGGCGGCCAGCGGGAGGGACATCGAGACCAGTGCACCGAAGACCAAGAGGTAGACCTCAGTTGAGCTGCCCCACGTCGACAGCGGCACGCATGGGACCTGCGTCGCCACAACTGCAGAGATGCCCACGACCACAGCAGACACGACTGCGGCATGCGTGCGGTGCGCATTTGCTTTTTCGGTGGCGTCGATCTCATCCAGGAAGCGGAAAAAGGACTCGTCGGCCGCCAGTCCTGCCAGCGAAAGCATTGACTCGCCGAAGACCACGATAAGGGTGACCAGGAGCAGTATCGAGTGGTCGAACTGTTCTTCCAACTTGGCTCTCAGAGGAGGAAAGCAGTCTGGGTCCGGCGACGGTCCGTCGCAGCTTGGACCTTGCGTCCGACCGTCTCCCACTCCAAGTCCAGGTGAGACATTCTGACGCACCGTCGTCGTGGTATGCGGAATATGTTCTGGAGGAAGAACCTTCTTTCTGCGCTGTCCTGGAACTCCAGCTTGTCTGCCAGTGCCATTTGATTTCGGTGCAATTATTACACTCTTCTCAAGCAGTGCAGCTGGTCCGGTGGGCTCCATAGTTGGCCTTGCAGTCATCAGGGTCGTTTCCAATCCTCCGTCTGCTTCCCTATGTGGCCTGTTACGATTATCTGCACGATGATCCTGATGATGCTCGTTACTACTGTTCTGCTGCACTGTCGAAGGAACTATCACGGTGGCAGCGGTAGTTGCGCTAACTGGCAGCGCCGTTGGCATTGGCTCGTAGGTTCCAGGCGAAGCCACTTGCGGAGAAGACGGCTTGGCTGACGTCCCAACAGTGGACACTGGCTTGGCAGACGTGCCTCGATGACTGGTAGGGTGAGCTTCCCACGAACTCGGTGACAGGCTCGCACTCGTCATCGCCATTGTCGGTACTTTGAGGTGAGCCTGAGAGCACGGCGATGTCGACTGGTACTGATTGGACATTGGCGGTACCATGAGCAGGGCGATGTAGCAGATGGCAGCAAGGGCGCTGGAGGCGAGGAGAATGCTCCTCCAGCCCTGTCGTCGCCATCTTGGTAACCAGACAACCGACGGCACGAAAGCAGCAGCAAGGACCGCAGCAATGCCTATCACGGCGCCTGCATGGAATGCATTCAGGGCATGGTGACGGAGGTAGATGGGTACGAACGGGTTGAGGCACGCTCTAGCCGCGGCATCGAGGCAGAAGAACGCCGCTGCTACCGTCTGCGAAGACCTCACGTTGTACTGGCTCATGGCAACAGCCTTTTGCACAGCAGACTCGCTCGAGTCACTTCTTCACTGTCGGCCCCTCCTCTGCAAGCAAAAAAAAAAAAAGTATGAAAAGGTACTCTTAAAAAGGGGTTAGCCGAGCTACATATAGACACGTCAGGCGACTGAAGAACACTCAAATGCATAAAAGAACACGACTGGCACGAATTAAGAGAGTGCCACTCTAGAAAAACATCTGCCTCCCGTGTCACGATTTTAGTCTATTCACAGCAGTTTACAAAGAACCGCACAAACTCGCAGCGCCAAAGCGTCTTTTGAGTAGTAGACCAGACGCGAGCGGTCTTTAAAACGTCGCCACAGAAATGTACAAACTACGCGTTACTTGCTCGTTCTTTTTGTTTGCTTGTTTTTATCGCCAAATTGAGACGCTTGTTTGCGAACACCAGTACATCGTTCCCGCAGCTCGTGGTTCGACACGCTGCTGCGTTTACACGTTTTATCGAACGCTTCATGCCGTTTGTTAGAGCGACACCTTCGTTTCCGACAAGTAAGATAAATACTTGATAATTACACGCGTTCACGCGTGTAATCTTTGAACGCGTGTAATCCGTGCATGCGTTCACAGAAATAATTCTTGGTAAGAGATCGAAATTCGGTGTCGTAACGTGCAGGTACTTTACCCGCTGCCGGAGCTCCTTGGCAAGTTCGCGGGGTAGGCGTATCAGCGGTTCCAAACCGGCCAGTGGCGTCGAAACGGCTCAGTCGCACCCGTAGCATACCTTGGAGGCGCGTCGTAACGTCCAAAAACGAAAGAAAATCCAGCGCTACATGGTACACGCTCGGCCCGCCTTGCGTGTCAGGCTGTCGCACGTCTGTTTGTAAACCTGACACCTCTTCTGACACGTGACACGCAAAAAAAGCACCACGCATACAAACCAAGCAAGAAAAAAATAAACAAAAAATGGCAATATCGGAAAAGATAAAAGGCAGCCAAGTAGACAGCAAACTAGACCGCGACATCTTATCGAGCCAGCAAAATAGCTGTCTACTTAGTTCGGAAGTACAAGAAAAATCCGTTCAAGTCGTCCCACTACGTGCAGAGCCGCAGCCAAAAGCTTGCGGTGGATCCTAACGATCCATACAATTAGCCGTAGCCGTTTTACATGCTTTTTCCGTGGATTGGCCGGATCGGCATGGCAACGACGGTAGTTCGTGTCGCGGGCGGAAGTTGACATCGGAAGTGACGTCGGCGATGCCAGCGTGTCTTGATTAGCAATGGCGGACAGCGGCGGTGATCGTGGTGTTGCCGAAGGCACCGGTGATCGTCCCACCGGCCCGATGGCGGTCTCGGGCGACACCCCGACCCCTCACAAGCCCGTGAGATGGAGATGGGAGCCGTGAGTGCCTTTCGAATGTTCCGAGCTTTTAAGCAGCGACGCCATGGCGACGCGCGAGCGGAACGCGAAGAGACCCGTCGAACGGCTGATGACGTTTTAGTAGCTAGCCCACCCCCTACCTTTTGGTCGTAACTGCTGACGTTCCATTTCGAAAGCGGCACGAAAAGGAACACCGTCGGCTAAATGTAGAAGTTCTGATACGTCTACCTGCTTGTTGGTTAGGACATTCGCGAGTCATTTCACTGGCAAGATATATAAATATATATGTATATTATTTTATTTTTTTCCTGGTTCAAATGGCGAATCTATACTACTTGCGGCGTTGCATAATTTGCCTGAATTTTCTTTAAAACGATCTGTTTTTCGCGTAAGCTTCGTACACCCTGATCTGTTTTGCTGACGCTAAGCTTAGTTTAGACGACCGAAATAGCTTCCGGCGCTGGGCGAATGTAGGGCCTGTGTGGGTGTTTGGATAGAAACGTAAGCAAGCAATATTAGATCTGCTGTAATTATGTTTTTCCAGCTAGTCTTTTCCCATTGTGTTGCCACTACTTGTGATTTCACATCCTCTTGACCGGTGACTGAAACTTAATTGACACGGAGCGGCGTTTCCTTTTTTCTTACCTCTCTCTTCTTTTTTTTTCGGTCAAACGAGCAGAAACGAGTTTCGTTGAAAGGTGTGTACTAGTTCTTGCGCGATGCTGTTTCGACGGCCGTGGCACAATAAACAAGCGGAGGTCTATTTATTATTCATCAGCCTTGTTGCATTATCCAAAGTGTGGCTCGACATTTTTGTCTCCGTTTCCTTTTCTTTTTTCCCCATCTCACCCACACACCATGCAATGTGCCAATTTTTTTTTGTGTCGTTTAGACACCTTTTTTTTTCCTTTGTGTTTTTTTTTCCCCTTCGGAAGTTGCGGGCTTTGTTTTTTTATCTATGAAACAGATGCATGTGATGACATCCACCATATTTTGTTGTCACGGCATTCTGGCGCGCTTGGGACATTCTTTGTGACCTAATTAAAATGGGATCCAGCCAACTCGTCGACGGCCAACTCGCGGACGGCCGAATCGTCGAATAGGGCAATTCGTCGGAGGGCAACTTGTCGAAAAGGGAAATCGGTCGAAGGGCGATTCGTCGAATGGGTTGAATGACGGTCCGAGGTAAGAGTTTGTGGTTCCTTTTTATCATTTGACCTAAATTTTATTTGTGTTTAGACTAGGGACAGCGCCTTTGTTAAGTTACAAGATGGAACGAAAAATTACAAGAGGGCAAAGACAGGAAAGAACCTTTAGACAAGTTGAAAAATGTGTCATCTCAGGATCGTCCCTTTGTTACCTTTCTTTATTACTTATTTTGTAATGAGCCACCGCAATGGCGTGGACGGGTGGGCCAGGTGGGTCGACAATTTTGTGATGAGCCGCCGCAGACTGTCACTGCAGAGCGGCGTCAACTGAAGGGGCCGGGTAGGTTAACACGCGCCCCAGTGATACACGAGCGACGTAGTGACCCTGCCCCACTGCACCGTGAAAGTGGCAAAAGCGGCAAGTTGTTACCTTCGACAAGAAAGAGCAGACTGGAGGTCAGTTTTTTAAGGAGAGCGCCTGTTGTACACATTTTTTTACGAAAGAGTTACACATAAAAGACAGAACACGGATTATTATAGGGCAGTATTTGCTTTAAAATTTAAGGAAAGAAATTTATATTTGGCTTTAAAAATGCGGTGCCCAGTTGGCTTCTTCGACGGGTTGCCCTATGACGAACGGGCCTATTCGACGAATAAGCTGCCAATGAGTTGGCCTAGACCCAATTAAAATATGGCGTATACATGCCGTGCATTGACATTCTTACACCTTTTTACATAAACTTTATGGGCTGCTAAGGTCGGTGTTTATGCCCTTTCGGCACGCCTTGACTGAACAGCAATTCCGTAACCTTTGAGCCATTTAATCTCTCACTTGTACTGATCCAGCCACAGGTTCAAAAATGAAACAGGATAAAGTTTAAATTTTTTAACTTGCAGGAACTGTATTGTAATGAATTTCCACTGCAAGGTTTATGAAGAAAAAACGTAATCAAAATAGCTGAAAAATTTTCACCTTTCCCACGCTGTCGTGGTGAAGGCAGTGCTAATACTAGAATTTGGTGTGTGTTGCTTCGTGGCGATTTTGCACGAAGGAACTTGGAACGCATTTTGTGCTTTAATGGCACAGGCGGCGGATTGGTGGCCGAATGGGTTAATGCACTGCAGCTCGGAGTGTACGGAACAAAAGCTCGTGCCTCAGAGAACACTTGGACCCCGAGTCCGATCTCCTGCCTACGCCTGTTTCGATCTGAACGAGCATCGTACCAGCTTGCAGTCACGTGTCACTACTGCTTGATGCATGCTAAAGTCCACAGGTTCGCAGTCATACTGCGCCGGTTAAATCTCTCTTCCACAGCGTAAGCCAGTGTCGCCGTACCTGAACGGCAGATACCGGCCTTACGGCATCTAAACGCAAGCGTCAAATTTTTCTTTTGACGGCGCAAGCATTGTGCATAGCATCTTTCAAAAGAAAGCCCCGCCAAAGGTAGCGCTCCAGAGGCAGTGAAGCGCAAAGTTTGCATCTCTGTTGCTGTCACGCACCCCAGCTTTGACCCTGCTATTTTGTCTCCGTTTTCTCTGAAGCACATCCGTGTCCTCTCCTCCCTCGCCTTCTGTATACACTCCCACCGCATGTGTGAACATGCTCGCTCGACAGCTCCTAGATAAAATGGCCTCTGTGCTGGATTTTCTATGTCGCCTACCTGAGACCAGCTTAAGGTACAGATGAGACACGAGTGCTGCGTCAGAATTCGTCTGGAATTCAGTCACCGAGGGCACGAATTCCAATCAGTTGCTGACGTAGCACTTGTGTGTTGCTCTTATGTTACACAAGTGTGTTACACGAAGTTGCTGGGAGTCAGCTATATAACACATTCTGTATTAAAAATTCTACTAAGAACTACTGCACCGGTTTATCTTTGCAAACGTTTGGCAGCCAACTTTTTGAATCTTGGAACGACATAGCGGTCATGCGAAGCATAGTAGCTGGCTGTCGAGATTGCCATGGTGATCTGTCTTGGGCACATTTCGGTGTGTAGAAATACAAAAGAAATCAGCGTGAAACAGGCTGAAAACAGAGCGGGGTCTATGTGGTCTGATGTGCAATGCAAAAGACGTAGTTGTCACTTTAATATGTTTCACAAGAGTTTCAAGCAGTGTTAGCCTACGAATCCCCCGGTTGGTGAGCGTGACTTTTCTTGTTGCCCAAAGTGATATCAATGGAACCTGAAATTTTCATTGCAGTTGCCAGATGTTCTTCATGCAAGGCGTATAGAGATCAGACGAAGAAATGGCATCATTGCAGCATTCTCAGACACTTCTTGTCAAACTTGAAGTGATTCGCCACGGCTAGTCGGGCCCTTCTTGATCTGCGATTAGAATGATGTTGTATTCGACGCAGTTGTGCATTTCTACAGTATACTTGCATTACGAAATACAATTTTGCTGCGTTCGCGATCTGCGGTATTTGCTCCTGTAACATCACGAATTTGTAGCGAATTCTTGCGCTTTTATTTCACTCAGCATCTACCGATGCCGATACTTCGGCTCCTGTGACAGGCAAGCATTGCTCGTCGTGTCGTCAGCGTGTTTCATGGCCACGTGCAACGTCGAATCCATGTGGTCTTGTGACGTTCGTGGGCGGGTATCAGTATCATGCGACGCGGGCAGGTCGCTTAGCCTGTTTTGGACAAAGTGTTGGCCTGGGGTGAGCGTCCGGGCGAGAAGACGAAAGCGGCGAGGCGCAGCATGTGATTCCGGACATTGGTGAACAAGTCAGTTAATCGTGCAGGGCAGCGCATCTCGGCACATCTGCGGTATGGTGATCACGTGGACGTCGTTTCAAGAGACCAACACACGGAAGGAAAGGTAGCTGCCGTCGGGACTCTGAGGCAGTGTGTTGAGTCTACGAATCCCCCGAGTTGAGTGAGCGTGACTTTTCTTGTTGCCCAAAGTGATATCAATGGAACCTGAAATTTTCATTGCAGTTGCCAGATGTTCTTCATGCAGGGCGTAATAGGAGATAGAAAAAAATGGCACTTGCAGCATTCTCAGACACTTCTTTTAAACTTTTGAAGTTATTCGCCACGGCTGTCGGGCCCTTCTTGATTGTCAGAATGACGTTGTATTCGAGAGTTTGCTTTCTACAGTACACTTCCTTAAAATAAAATGTTGCTTTAATATTTTTCTGGTTCACAGGCTTCATGTAATTGCCCTTTTTTTATATTTGGGATCAAACTCTCTGGAGCCGTCTATCGGCTCTCCCAAATTTACATCAGGCCCGTGTATGTTGTCTAATATTTATTATTATTTGCACATACTGCGACCTTATTTGAGGTCACTGCAGAAGTGTGGAAACAACGGCTCACAGTAATTGTGACTAAAATGAAAGAACTATGAGAAAGCACCCTAGAAAATAATGAATAGAAAAAATTGTGCGTAAAGACAAAGAAAAATGCGTAATTGTGCGTCCTTCCACTAGCATAGAAACAAAATGATTCCAACGATGTTAAATTCGACCATTTCTGAAAGAAAGTTTACCGATTCTGTCTCACAGCCACTGCAAAGACAGCAGGAGTGGAAGTCTTCAGGCTATACTTCAATCAATGCACCACCGCTTTTCAACTCGTGCAATAAAAAGGGCAAATCATTCGTTTTTGGTGACAAATTGAAACATAACTTTATATAGTTGTGCTCAGTTCAGAGGTTTTATGAAAATTAAGTCACCGCAACATCAAGACGTGTTGAGAATTTATTGCAACAGCTGAAGCCGTTGTTGCAGTAAGTGGCTACCACAGTACAGAAGGGGCACTCACAACTACTGCTTCACGGAGGCATTGTGTGATCCCTTTAATGGGTTCGTTGCTTCACAGTTGTCCGGCCAAACTTTCTCGTCAGTTTAAACTAACTGAAATCAAAGTACACTAAACTAAAACAAATGTATAATTCTCAACTGCTTGGTTAGCACTTTGAAATGGAAGCATGTCTTGGAATTGCAACACAAACATTGCACTAAGAGATAGCTTTTCCAGAGAAAGCTTTTTTGTGACATACAGGCTCTGGATGGATAGATGCTAATGGCTGTAACCCTTCACAACGGGCAATAACTTGCACCCACCTAGCCTAGAAAAGTAAAAATTGCCCCTTTCCCCCACTATCGTAGCAAGGGCATTGGTAGCACGAAATGTGTTCCAGCACTATGCTAAATGTTCGACGCTGCTTCGCATTCTTAGACACGTTAATATGCGCAAAGAAGCAGCAAGACATCAGTTGTAAGGTCTGTACCTGAAGTAACAGGCAACATGTCGGCAAGCTGGTGAACGTTTGGCTTCTTGAACACCCGAGGCTTAGGAACAAAATAAAATGGACAACACACACACATGTCCATGTTCAACTCGTCTATGTGTGTGGTCTACCGTAATATCCCGAAACGGCCCACCTAAAATCAAGAGCAGATCGGGTGAAAATGTGGAGTGGGCTAACTTTCGGTGCGCAATCAAGAAAAGTTGAAAAAATGTTATTTTTAGGTCACGTGTCCCTTTCAAGCTTGTTATCGTGGCGAGGGGCAACGAAGCAAAGATGACTACTTCCCGCTCAGCAACTATCGCTTATATCCTGCCATAGCTAACCAGCCGCACTTATGCCTAGGCCATCATTGATCCCAACACAACAATTACTAGGAACTTTCTGTGCTTAAAAAAGATAGCAAATCAGGCCAAATATAGAAGTGGGCTATCTTTCGAGGTGGGGCATCTCCCGGGATATTACGGTATGTCTATGTCATCTACGTATACTATCTACATTCAACCTCAACTTGTCACAGCAAAGCAAACACGCCCATCTACCATCCCCTTTCTTTCTCTGCTTTGCTGTCACTCCCTTTTTCATGCTTTCTCCTGGGCAGCCTGGAGCTCGCCCTTTTAGCCTCTGCTAGGAGTAAAATGTCACTCTGTGTTTGATCGCGGGATGCGACCCACGAGGAGGGAATAACTCGGATGTACTCGAGCAAGACGTTCAGCTGGCGCTCGTATCAAATCGGCAAAGAGACAGGTGCTGCATCAGTGTTCGGCTGGCAGTCGGTGTTTTGATTTCCGTTTCAGGCGTGCGGACCTGCAATGTCAGGTGCCAGCCATGTAACACACTTTGTGAAAAAGAGTTTTTGGAGAGTACAGGACTGCAATAGTGGACTTCATATTTCGAGCTCGCGCGTGCATCGTCTTTTTCAGTCTGACCCAAAAAGCAAGGACTCTGTGGAGGCTGCCGAGGGCTCCGCCAAAGAACTGCTCGATCTGGCGTCCAACTCGGTAGACCACATGGAGTCTACACGCACGTGAGTTGCTCAACTTCACTCAGTGCTTTGCACCTTGCACAGAGGATGCCTTAGAGCAGAGGTCTCCAAACTTTTTGGCTAAGGGGCCGGATTAGGCATCTGTTGTAGTCTCAAGGGCCGGAAAGAAAAAGAGTATTTATAAACGAGACAACAATGAATAAACCTAGGTAAGAATTTAAGCACAAAAATAAATGTTAGAGTAAGTATTAAGAAAAGAACACCTAAGTTGGATAAATAGATATTTTAATTTAAAATTTAGTTAATTATGACATTAACACTACATTAACACTACAATTGTGGCCACGAAAACTCACCAAGCATAAATCAAAGCACATAAAAACTTGACACACTCGCTCAGTGCAAAAGACTAATGATAATGATAAAACTAATGCTTATACATACATAAGAATGCAAAGGAAGTTTAACATAGATAAACATGAAGCTGGGGACTATATACACCAAGAGGGTATGCAAGAGAGGAGGAGGGTGCGGTGGGGGCCCTCTTTGGGAGCGGCGAGAGGCATGAAGCCGCCTCTCGTAAAGCCGTGGCCTGTGACGTCCCATAATGCAACGTGCACAGTGTTGCATTAAAGGACTTTCAGGTGCCCGTTCCCGCATATAGTGGTTACGCCGACGGCAACGCCGTTGCTGCTATATGCGGGAAAGGGCACCTAAGGGGTACACTCTAAAATGATGATACTGGTGATGACAGTGTTCAGGCATAGCGAGAGAACCCCGTTATAATGCAGTTTTGCTCATTCTTTCTGGTATCTCTTGGTATCTTGGAGCGTTTCGCGGTGCCATTTGTTTTTAGGCGTTGATAGCAGTGGAAGGACTGTCTTCCACAAGCTGGGGTTCGGAGACTACTGAACTCTCCGTAAAAGTATTTTTTAAAGTTCCTGGACAGAATGCGTATGTCACAAAAAAAAGTGCCCCCCCCCCCCCCCCCCAAAAAAAAAAAGGGATATTTTATTAGAGCATTATTTAGGCTATGAGACTAGTTTTGAATATTGGGCTTCCATTCTGGGTTGACGGGCCAAAATGGAAGCTTGTTTTAAAATCATTTCTAATTCAAGATGAATCTGGCAAAGTAAATATGAACTAAATGTTTGTTTTTCTTTCGCGCTTTTGCTGCAGAAGTGGGACTCGCCCGTTTCCGTCACAGAAACGGTGTCTGTCTAGACGAGCTATATTTACGGTAGGTTTACCGAGTCATTCCTAGTAACCGGGAGAGAAATGTAATGTGTGGGCTTCACTTCCTTCTAAACTGCACAGCTACTAATCGACGGTATTTCTTTAAAGAAAAATCTGCTAACAGATGGAAACATACTAATGTGCCAGTACCTTCGCCGCATATAGACACGGCTTTGGGCGTGTTCTATTGTGCAGTGATTATGCGAAATTCTGCAGCGAAGTCGCCAGCTGCCTATTGGGGCTGGAGGACTTCCCACTGTCCAAAGACGCACTCAACACAATCCTTTGAGACGTTGTGTCAAGCCCTTCTCTCTCCTCTCCAGGAAACAGTGGCTGGGCGGAGGGGACGAGGTGGAATCTCGCAAGGACGTCCAGAAGCATGTCCCTGGACCTCTACAAGCCCTGTGAGTTCCGACTCTCGTGCAGGAGTGTCGTTGCGACACGGCGTAACTTCGGCACCGGATATCGGGGCATCTCTCCTCTGGGAGAACATGCGTAAAAGCCTATTCACTCATTGTACACCGCAGCACCAGCTTCAGTACTGTAGGCATATAACACGGAATGCGTTAAATGGCTGGCACTTAAAGACATCTGGTTAGGTGCCAACGACGGGAGTCGACAGGCCTACTGCCAGCCGAACACTGACGCAGCGCTCGTCTCCCCACTGATTGGACACCAGTGCCAGCCGAACCTCATCTGCGCAGCTCGTGGTGGAGAAGAAACATTGCGTGTCCAGATACACAGCAGCGCTCTGCTTCGTAAAACGAGCGCGCTCCAGGCTTTTCCAGAGTGCAGTGAACTGCACCCAGAGAAAGAGCGCAGGAGAGAGCGGCAGATAAGAAGAGAGAAAAGAAAGCACACTCTTTTGCCACAACAGGTTGAAGTAGGGCCTAGAGTTTGGTTCTACTTTGCCGCGAGCTGGCGCCATGGCTCCAGTCGGCACTGTTGCGTCCCGATTGTTCTTTTTCCGGGCGCACCGTCTGCTGCATCTCAAGCTCCAACGGGCTCCGAGAAACCCGCATTTACACCGCAACCGCAGAAGGTGGCAGCCAGAAGTAAGACATCTGCGGAGCACTCACGCGCTTACCTCGCACGACACAGGGCCGCTTCGCGCCATCCAGTCTACACATGTTTTCACAGTTTCTCCAGACTAACACATCACACTCCGCATTACCGCTGCCTTTGCCATGCTGGCGCGGCAAAGGGGCAACGTTTTCTATTTACGCAAGCAGTGCAACGCGAAATCGGTGCTGACACTAGCGTTGAGGCAGCACTGACTTTGTGCTATCTCTGCGTTCACTGCATGTTTGAACCGGGCTTAAAGGGAAACTGAAGCGGTTCTGTATTTGAGGAAAAACACTTATGTCGTCTTCATTTAGCCTCCAGGATCACGAATGTCAAGATGATTTTTCAATTTGGTGCACGGAGACTGCAGAAAACCATTTTAAAAGTACTGCTGAAGCCCCTCCTTTTCGGAGCGTGACGTCACATTAGGAGTTTTCGGAATCTTCGATCTCGCGCATCTTCAGTGCCTATCAAAGCTATGTTGCTATTTTCAGGAAGGTCAAAAAAATATGTCGTGTCTGGTGTCAGTGCATGGGAATATACCTGGCAAGCTTGCAATTGCACGCGCTGCCCACACGAGCGACACGCACTTGGCGGCCGAAAGATCTGGGTATGACGTAACGACTGGTCAGAGTTTTTTTTGTGTGTTTTCTTGCTTTTAGTTGCATCTTCGGGGAAAATGAGCGTGATATTTAAATTACGGGTTAAAAATACTCTAAAATTCACCTATGACTCGTTTTTTTAAGAACCTCTTTAGCTTCCCTTTAAGAGAGGTCTTCCTCAGATATTTTTTTAATTTGAGCCAGAAAATGGGCCTCATTGAGGAGAAAATAAGGGACATACCCTGTATCATAGAGTCAGAAACTGCAGAATGGAAAATGAGAAGACTATGTGAAGCACTGTGTTGAAACACTGCTCTAGGATAACAGTCCCTGTTGTCATTGTCAATATTGCAAAATAAGGTAGCCTTTGAAGAGCCACCAACACAAGGAAATATTTTATTTGCTATCTTAGCAGTCCAGAAGACAAAAATATTAAGATACAGAAGGTTTAGAAGCCAACGTTATCTTTACAATATGAGAGCTTATTGGCATCCAAACAGCCTCTGGATCATCTCTAAAAGCATTATCCCAGAGAACAACGGTTAACAGGCAGCCAACTGATTGATCGGCACTCTGATGGAACATAAATATGTGGGACACCGACTACAGACAACAGACAGTGGCAACCTCTGTAAGAGCTATAATTTATCCAAGAAGAAGGTGCGCCGACCGAAGTGGTAAACTACTGTACTCTTCCCTAGCCAGTGCGAGTAAAAATGCACAAGTCGTGTTCATACCTTGTCACACCACATACGTACATAGCTGTTTGTCGACGTAGTGATTTCCGTGTTGGTGACGTTTTTTCTGCCCGTTCTTTCCTGACAGTCCTCTTTCCCTGGAAGACATCAGGCTGGGCCTCGAGACCATCGTGCAGCAGCAGAACAATGGCCAGGGGCCACCTGGAAAAACATTCTCCAGGTGAGGCCATGGTTGCTTGCACAGTGGAACCCCGACTGGACGACTTTCTGGGGGCTGCTTGAAAACATAGTTTAATCCGTGAGTCGTATGGGAAGATTGGGCCCGGAAATAGAGCCAATGGCCCTACATTGGCGCCATGTGCGGCTGACGCTTGTTGGGTTGTCAAAGTATGTATTTTAATCATACCCCGTTTAGATGTGGGGCCATTAATTCTATTTCGATGAATGACCTTCTTCCTTCATCCACGATTGTGCGCTGCCATCACACCCTTGGAACAATGATAATGGCTTCAGTGCTCGGCCTTATAGAGACAAAAAATAACTTCTGAGCTAATAATCTGCTGGCTGTAAAAAGGATGGAGCCCTTTAATAAATAAAAGCTAAATCAGACTGGTGTGGTAAAGGCAGTGATAACCAAAGTATCAATAGCAGCAACAAACTGCAATTTTAACCCTCTTCGTGTAGTTTACCCAATACCTAAGTGTCTTTGAAAGCGCTTTCGAAAAAAATCACTCTTGCCTTTATTTAGGACACTCGATTTACGAAGGATTTCGCCAGGAACTAATGCATTCTGATTTTCAAGCTCTTGCCGTGCGTTTTGCTGAAGGACCTTCTAGGATGAAGTTGGCTGAAGTGCGAGTGCCCGTTTGTGCAGCGATGCGCCGAGGAGGTTGGACGAGGCAGGCAAGGCCGTGGTGACCTCGCATGCCCTCGCGGCATACGTGTCCACCCTCGAGCTGTCCTCGCTGCGCAAGCTCACCGCCAGGGTGGTCTCCGACACCGGCCTCTGGGTATCACGGCTCTTCAGGTGAGGCCGCTCGCGGAACCCGGGCTGTCCCCGCTGAACTTTGAAATGTCTATTGACCCTCCGAGTGCCACGCTCGAGTATATCAGGCGTGCTCCCATGCGGTTTTAGTTTCAGCAACTCCCCGCGCCCTCCCAACTTGGCCATCATTCTTTTGTTACGTGTGGCAGCATGTGTGAGCAATCACTGAAGACAATGGTATAGGTATACAGTGAAACCCGTTTAGAACGAACCCACATACAGCGAATTATTGTCGATATCGAACTCACGGAAAATTTAAATAAAAATGCATGTAAAACATACCTTTTATAACAAACAACATATTGGCTATATCGAACTTTTTCCCCCGGGAAGGCTTCCCAAAACGCGCAAACAATCGTCTTCTAGCCTGTCCTCTCCCCCACCCTCCCCCCAACCAAGAAAAAAAAGCAGGAAAGAAAGAAAATTTTAAAAGCTCAAGTTGCCAAGAAAATTGAGCGAAGAAAAGATTCAGAAGAGGAGAAAGCTAAAAAATACACTCTGCACCCGCGCACAGAAAAACAGATTCTCATCCCAAAACGGTTGCCGATGAAGAGAAGCGATTCAGAAGGGGAGATAAGCTAAATAAAACACCTCTACACGCATGCAAAAAAAGCAAAAAAATCTTTTAGCACGTTGTTACAAGGCGGAAGCGAAGAGATGAGAAAGAAAGAGAAGCTCTCGCCCTACAACGAACGCATCGTGGAAGTTCGTTGTAAATGTTTTTTTGCTATATCAAATTACTTGCTATATCGAACTGATCGTAGCGTTTCCTGCTGTTCGTTATAAACGGGTTTGACTGTATCTTGTGGTGTCACTTTTGGATGGCATGTGTTTCTTCTTTCTTTTTTGTTTAGGCGACTTCTGTTTTGGCGTGCTCCTCCCTTGTTACAGAACGGCGAATGTATGTCATTTAACCTCGCATTTCCCGGTGAGCACCGAGATCCAGAAATTACTAACAAACTTGGTGTTTGACAGGCGGGAAAGCAAGGGAGTTGCAGCTTAGAATAAACGGAGGCCGCTCAAAAGAGTGACCTCGGTGTCAAGGTAGAGGTGCTATTGCATGGTACCGTGTCTCGGAAAGTGAAATACGAGAAATATGTTGTAGGTTGGAGCATGCGGACATCAGTCAACCTTCTACCCAATAAATAAAGCATTTTTCTTTTAAATAAAGAAAATGCATGGTAAATTGCTGAGCAATTGTGTTGCATACGTTAAATATTCTAGCATCGCAGACGTTTAGCAATGCTTTTGAGTTGCCAGACGGCTATGCTCCCGGTGCTCTTCATCACATAGTTTAACGTGTACCGTGTATACGCTTCATAGTTGTTCCTAGAATGAAGCGGTACTACCGCTAATCGGGCTCATAAACCTGGCAATCTTCCAGAGCTTTTCACACTCGCGAGCTCCCCTCTTTCAGTGCGTACAGGGGTTGAGCTCCTCCTCGCCTACCCCTCTGGTCACACAACCTCCTTGTTAACCAATCAGCATCAAGCACCTCACTCCTCCTCTCCCACCTATCAGGCAATCATTGTCGAGCCTCGTGGCCGAGCTTTTTTTCAGGCTTCACGAAATGCCAAACACCTAGCCAAAGAACATTCCACATTAAAACATGCGACAGTGTGAAGTTGCTATCTGCCGGATGCAGAGCAGGTGCCCCGCAGGGCTTCCCCGCAGAACAGCACCTCAACTCACGGCGATGTGTCATGACTTGCTGGAAGGACACTCGCTTGATAATATAAATGGTCTAGGTTTGATTCCCGCCTGGAGCAAACGCTTTTAGGGGCGAAGCTCCTTAGGGGCTAGCCATGTCCGTCCGTTCGTCCCTTCATCTGTCTGGCGTCCAGTGCTCCTGCTCCTGCTCGTGAGCTCACGTGCTCGTGTAGAGGCAAAAAAAAAATATATATAAAAAAAAATTAAAGAAAAGAAATATGTTTGCGCAGTCGACAGGATTCGAACCTATGCGGGGAGACCCCAATGGATTTCTAGTCCATCGCCTTAACCACTCGGCCACGACTGCGGGACGAGTAGGGGGCTCTGAGATGTGGTAGTAACTCAAGAGCTGGGGATGTCATGGATGAAACGTTGCATGTAGCTGCTCAACGTCTATACAGGAGAGGGCGCTGCGGTCAAATGCTCAAATGCGTATATAACCATGTTCCATACCACATTCTCTTTCTGACATGGATGAAAACGAACGAAAGGCTCGGCATGCTGCGGCTCAGCGTCTACGCAGACAAGCACCACCAGAGCTTCGCCCTAACCAACATCATTCACCACGTGGAGATGCGGTCAATTTTTAATGCGAATAGCATTCTTTGGATACTTCACGCACTTTTCGTCTATCTATGTATCTATCTGGCTATCTAACCTCTTACGCCGCAGGTCGATAAATAAATAAAAAGACCGGCGCCGGCTGGGATTCGAACCGTTGACCCTTTGATCAGCAGGCAGATGCGCTAACCACAGAGCTATGAAGGCAGTCATTCAACGCACTCCTAAACGGTTGTTTATATCTTTACCATAGGACGCGCTTTACAGCGCTGTCACAGCTACCGGTGCGCGCGCGTTCCATGCACGAGGGCTCATTCCGCTCTCGTGAGGCTGAGCACGGCCGCTAGCTCACCCTCTCCCGCGCTCGGGAGAGGGTGATGTAGCGGCCGTGGTCAGCCTCACGAGAGCGGAATGAGCCTCGTGCATGGAACGCGCGCGCACCGGTAGCTGTGACAGCGCTGTAAAGCGCGTCCTATGGTAAGATATAAACAACCGTTTAGAATACCGTTGGTTGAGACTAGCTGAGACGCCAGAAAGTCTGGTCGGTACCATTTTGAGTGTTTGTGCGTATGGCGCGTGCTTTGCTCGCCTTCCTAAGTGACACAAACGCACGTGCTGGGCTGCGGAGATCGTGCGCAGGGCTGTGAAAGTGTCAACAAATTTAGAATCGCCTCAAGAGTGGGCTGGCGTATCTAGAGTGTGCCGGCCACCTGACGAACGCGCATAACTCCGCACCGTTTGATGCTATTCGCATTAACGTAGATAATCATTCCCAAAGGATGGGTTCTGCTGATTTTTTATTGTCTCGGCCTTCCCCCTCCCCCCCACACTCGAAACCGATCAGGTTTGAGCCTCGTGGTCATGCTTTTATCTGGGCTTCACGAAGTGCCAAACACCTAGCCGAAGAATATTTCACGATAACATTTTTTGCGGAGCATGCTTCAGTGTCATTGAGACCAAAGTTTGCGTTCGGCGTGAGAAAAAAAGAATGCCCGTTACCTGAGGGTCAAAGAGGGTGCCGGATAAATGGCTGCCGCATTCTCGTGCAGGTTCTTCGACTCGGCGGTGTACTTCCACGAGGAGTCCCGGGAGGGGCTGGTGCGGGTGTGTCGCCTGGCCCTGCACGCCAAGTACCCCCGGCTGTCCCAGGGAGACGGCTACGAGGCCCTGTTTGCCCGTCCCCCGGTCCTCTACTTGGGGGCGCACACCAGGGCCAGCCTGGGACACCACCTCTGCTCACAGGTAGTGCTGCTGGCACGGCCCCTCTAGCTACCTTCCTTCCTCCAGCTGGTTTTTTTTTTTTTTTTTTTTATTATGTACGACAGCTTGGGTTTTTTCAGATTTTAAGAAACCCTTCTGTCTCTACAATGAAGCGGTGCAAAAGCCCACGTGCCCTGTAAACAATGATTCGCATACCGAGGAGCAATCGGCTGCTAGTTTTCACAGTTGTGCATCAGTGGGTGACTCGGATCTTTTGGAAATAGTGCTTGAAGAGAGAAGCATTGAACGCAGGAGCGGAGACGGCCGAGGAAATTTGGGAGCATGGGGGAACCTACGAGGGTACTTCGGAGACCCCTCGGTTTCAAAGAACCGAATTTGAGAATCCGGTTACTATACTATTTCTAGAGCAACCAAACCGTGAGATTGGTGCGTTTATCCGTCGCAGCCCAATAGCTGTGCTCAGCGGGAAAGCCTCAGTTGTTGTGTGTAATTATGCACCGCTTGAAGTTGGGAGGAATTGGCGCGAGAACACAGATCGCGGTCACCACAGACTCGGGTTTTGCGGTGTGATAAGCACACGGGGACCCGCTACGGACTTTCTTGTCACGAGCACTGATATTGCAGATCGCATAAATGAAAGCTTGCTGCACAACCAGGAGCTGCACAACCCAGGTATCTTGGGTTCAGTACCCACCCCTGCCCATTTTGATCTGGATGAGCATCATACCGGGGCGCAGTTGTGTATCGCTACTGCGTGATGCTCGCTTAGACCCCAGGCTAGCAGTTGCACTGCACTGGCAAAATTTCTTGTCTACTGCCTTGACGCCAGATGCCCATTGGGCCTGACCTGACTTCCCTCTCTATAAACGTACACACAATGCAGGTATTTAATTACTGATTGCGGACTCAGCAAATTCATGTTCCACGGTGTGATGAACACTTGGGAACCTGATACGAACTCGCACGTCACAGCTATTGATATTGCAGATTGCGCAGTTCAAGTAATTCCCATCAGACATCAGGGTGTTGTTTTTGATTTTTAGCGCCATAGATATTCAGCCAGGAAAAGGCAATGGATGATCTCTCGTGGAAGGGCGCTAATACGGGATTTTGTGGTACCGTAATTAGTTTTTGTTAAAGTTGCTAGGAATCGCGTCTAAGGATTCGTTAAGGTATTGAAATGCTAAAGGACCTAGGTTCTTACCTCCAATCAATGAAATATCTACCTAGGCAGTTATGAGTCTGCAATTACTTGTCCATGGTTAGTTTGCATCCATGCTGGGTTCTCATCTTTTCGGGGGTGGGTGTCACCGCCTGAGGTGAGCTGCTGTTCTCAATGCCAGCATTACAGTCCTGATTTCCCTGTTCTTTTTTGTCCCAAGTTGGGTCTTCCTCTGTCCTGCTTGAGGATGGTACCGCAGACCAGGACACCAGGAAAGCTGTACCAGACCGTGAGTTCAACTCCAAGATCGTTTACGAAATTGGAGAGTCTTGTTCTTCTAACCGTAGTTCACAGCCAGTTTTCGGGTTTTTAGCTGTTTTTCATTTTGAGGAGCTAAAATGTCCATTTTCGTTTCGTTCTTGGAGAAACATTATTGGCTAGAGCTTTTCAAATTGCGCAGCCTCACTCATATTAAAATGTTGCGTGAAATGCATTGCAGTCGTCTTTAATCAAATTTTGCCGTCCATGAAATCTACTGAAACATAAATCCTATGACCACTGAAACACCATAAACATGTTGATTTAAAGAAAGATTTTGTTATAGCAAGTTGCTGTAATACTCTCTGTCATCCCAGTTTCTGTACAATAGCATTTCTTGGAAACTATGCTACCCTGCAAGCAAGGCCATAATCATGCACACACTAGTGGCTCAATTGCTCGTCAAAAAGGGTTGATGTCACAAAAAAGGTCTGTTTTTGGTGACATGAGAATGTCTAGTTGCATTTTTTGTACGTAGTGACGTATGGAACAAAACCAAAAGGGTAAAGGTCACAAGACAGCTGTACATTTATATTTTTAATAAACTTAAAGTACAGTCGTCCTCAATATGAGCGTGAACACGCCGCCGTCGACCGATTGGTACTGCCAGCTCCAGCTAGCGGCGCTTCCACGAGTCACTGCGAGAATAAGCGCCTGCGCAGAAAGGACGGATGCGCTGTTGCGATATCGTGTATCACCCCCGTTCTGGAATCTTAAAACCGCCCGCGGCCCGTCTGTTTTGTTTTATTGATAGTTGGAAGCGCTGGTTCCGATAAGCAATCGGCCACGGACTGCGCTTTTTAAACGACAAATCCTGCTGTGTAGCTTGCGCGTTTCGGCATAGTCGATAGTCACTCTTGATGGTATAAAACAAATCTGTTTGACAAGGAAGTAGGAAACGGGGGCGTTATGATTGGGTCTTGAAGTTGGTATCAGTGAAGACGTTTTATCTATACTTCGTTTCACCTTAAATTTAGACGCAGCCGACGCTACGAGCTCATCCGACCAATAAGACAGCGTCAAAAGCGCGCCATCATGCTTGTTCGTCACGTTTTGTGCGGGTTCGATGATTGCTGAACCAATCGCACACAGAAAAAAACCCAGTGACTTGCGTTTTGGCGCTGCTTGATTGGTCCGATTAGCTCGTAGCGCCGGCTGACACGTAGTATGATGAAATAGGTATTGTTATCGTTTCAAAATGAGGGCGTGTTTGAATTGCACAAAACGGGGCGCCTACGCGAAATTTATTCATTATTAAACTGCTGTTGAGATGTCGCGCGTAACCGAAGACGAGCGTCGCCGAATTATAGACCTGTGCCTTAAAGAGTATAGCCAAAGAGCCATCGCCGATTCGGTGCAGCGCCCATTGAAAACCGTTAATCGCATAATACAAGCATACAAGAACGAAGGCCGCATTGCGGACGCGCCACACAATCGACGTCCACGTGTGACAACAGCCGAACAAGATCAGACGATTGTGGCGGCCGTGGCAGTCGACCCGTTTCAGTCGGCACGAGATGTTCGCAATGCCTGCAACCTTCAGGTGAGCACATCGACAATTTACAGAAGGTTTTCGGAGGCTGGGCTCAAAAGCCGGATAGCTGCCCAAAAGCCTCGGCTCAGCGAAGACAACAAGAGGCAGCGGTTGGCATTCGCCAGAGACCACAGCTCTTGGACCATTGCAGACTGGAGGAGCGTCCTTTTTTCTGATGAGTCCACATTTACGACTCGTTGGGATCAAAAGCGACGCGTATGGCGGCCGGACTGCTGCAGATATGACCCCGAGTTCCTGCAGGAAGTGGCAGCAAGTGGTCGGTCGGTTGTGAACGTCTGGGGAGCTGTCTCCTACCAAGGGCTTGGACCACTGCACAGAATTGAAGGAAGGCTGACCTCTGAGAACTACTGCAACATCTTGGACGACGTCATGCTTCCCTATGTTCTCGGTGGTCCATTTCCTGACGGGGATTTTTTTTCCAGCAAGACCTCTCCTCAGTCCACATTGCCGGCAAAGTGCGGACGCTCCTGGAGGAGCGTTACGTCCGACAGCTGTCTTGGCCTCCAAAAGGTGCTGATATGAACACTATCGAGCACATCTGGGGGCTTATGAAGCGGAGCCTGGCGAAGCAATCCCTCCACAGTGCACGCGCCGACGACCTCTGGAATGCCGTGGAAGCCGAGTGGAACCGACTGAGGGGACGCACCGATATCGTCGAAGCGCTTTTTCAGTCTCTGCCTTCGAGAATAGCGTGCGTCCTCAGGGCGCACGGTGGCATGACCCGCTACTAAGACGCACAAAAGACAATCTAGGAAGTTAAGTGCTAGATGTCTTAAAACTAGGTCATTGTAAACAAGAATCAACATGGTTGTTTGTTTTTCTTTTTTGAAAAAAGCTCTTTCAAAAAAAATAAACATATTCCTGTGAAATGGTGTCGTTCTTAAAAGACCGATCAAAACAATTCGTGAGTTCACAAAAAAAAAATACATGCGCGCCTCCTTAGAAAAAAAAAATTATCAGTTCCGCGTTAACGAGAAGATAGCGCACGAAGCGAGATCAGAAAAGCGGAGCGCGCGTAGAAGGTCGCATCCACACTGACCGTGCAATTTTTATAAATATATAAAGCAGCACACTCTGCCTTATCCAAACTGACATGCAAAAGGGGGTGGCGTGCGTTCTCGTAACAGCCCATCCGTCCTTTCTGCGCAGGCGCTTATTCTCGCCGTGACTCGTGGAAGCGCCGCTAGCTGGAGCTGGCAGTACCAATCGGTCGACGGCGGCGTGTTCACGCTCATATTGAGGACGACTGTACATAAGATTCACGATAATTCAAACTCGGATATTTTGTACTTCTGGTTAATTCAAACAAATTTCAAAATTTTAGTTGTCTCTCAAGGCCCTGTTGAGTGCGCTTCTTTCCGAACACCGGTGCTCGGTGAGAAGAGCACTCAACGGGGCTCAAGCAGGCCACACGTGAGCTATGAGAATGGGCACTACGCGGAAAACGGGTGCCAGCGGATACTTTGTCGTGGCGGCATGGCATAGGTTCACGTCACAGCGTCCACGCAAGTTGCTATGAAAACTGCTGTGCAATGCCCATTTTCATCGCTCAAGTGTCCCCTGCTTAATAGTCCGCATTAGACAACTTATTGGCCTGATGAACAAACTTAAATTTGTTTTGAGTTGTCATTTGCTGTCTAAACAGTCCTCAGTAAACAACATTTTTGAGGGATAAACTTGCATCATACATTTCACAAATGTTTCAAGTGTGGCATGCCTGCTTACTACGATACACCCATGTAGAGGAAATCTGATATCTTCTTTGTATGTATAGCCATTCATATGGCAAATCATAATTTTATCTTGCATAATATTTAGATAAATTTGTGATAATTCAAACTTTTGATAATTCAAAGGGAATTCATGGCTTCTTGGAGTTTGAATTAATGAGAGTCGACTGCAAATTTGGTCTTGCCTCGTCAGGACCTGGAGGCCCTGGAGCGCTGCCTGGCCGAGGACGTGTCCCAAGGCAAGATCCCGACCCTGGTGGTGGCCAGTGCGGGCTCCCCCGCTGTGGGACAGGTGGACCCCCTGCAGGGGCTGCAGGAGCTGTGCAAGCGCCACGAGGCCTGGCTGCACGTCGAGGGCCACGCCCTGGCCGCACTCTGCCTCGTCTCGGTGCCCAACCTGGTGAGCGAAGGAAGTCACGCTACTCCGTCCCTGGGAGTGACATGCAACATTACACTCCAGGTGGTTCCATATAGCCTTTGCTCCTTTTGCTGATTGTGCTGCAGTCACTGTCTTGGGAGTTATGTGAAACATTGCATACCCCAGATGGAGTCACTCTACTTCATCTCATGATTTCTGCATGTCGTTGTGCTCCATGTGGAGGCACTGTAGTCCATCCTGAGAGTTATGTTCAACGTTATGCCCCAGGGGTTCAACTGAACCATTGCTCTTTTGCCGGTGGTGCGGGAGTTGCTCTACTTCATGTTGGGAGCTGCGTGCAACATCGTGCTCCACGAGGTTCAAATTAACCCTTGCCTTTTTTGCCGATACGACGGGAGTTGCTCTACTCCATCTCCAGAGTTATATGCAACATTACTCTCCAGGGGGTTCAGATTAACCTTTGATCTATTGCCAGTGGCGTAGGAGTCACTCTACCTCATCTTGGGACTTAAGCCAGAGGTGGAAGCGCTGCGCCACTTGCACCATTGTGCGCCAATCCACTTTCACTGCGCCATCCTGCTTCCAAGCGCACATGTTGCGCCAAAACTAGCCGAAAAGATTTTTTTTAAATTTATGTCAATTGGAGTATTATTTTTTTTTTTGTTGGCCACAGGGGTTTATTGTGTTGTGTCCGTTTAAATTAGAGAGTTTTAGTAGATTGTTCTGATACCACCGACACCCCCTAGTGATGCGATGTACGCACAAAGGCGGCGGAGGAGTATCGGGTATCGTTATCGCAGCCATCGGAACGATCTACTAGAACTCACCACCATACCGATGGGGTTGTGTCGACGTCAAAGCAGGTACCTTTCGTTTGATGAAAACAGGCATCAAGTGCCTATTTTCATAGAACGAGAATGACCTTGATTTGTTCCGGACCAGGTAAATAGACAGTGTTCTGTTTCGTTTTATGGTCTCATGTTGGTGAGCCTTCAAGCACCGGCAGCACAAGGGAGAACTGGGCGAGTTTGTTGTTTAAGTCGTCCGCTTTGAACACAAGGAAAAGTAGATTCTTTTATTGTTCAGAAATATACCATATCTGGACGAATATGAACGATGCACAATAAAATTCCTGTGTTTACTTCCATTCCTCATACTACTATGTGCCTTCAAAGCACATGTTTGGGCGCATTGGTTTCTACCGCCAGTGCCACAGCTCAGCCAACAGTGGCGTGTAGGTGTCTGATCTCCGAAAATGGGACATGCATAGGTGCCTTTGTCAGAACAACTGACGCACCTGTTCGTCAATCAATAATTGGTTTTCATTTTTTTTTTTTTTTGCACAGTGGCATTGAGCATGGTTGCATGTATTCTAAATACTGTATGCATTAAATTACGTATACCATAAAGTCTTGTATGAATGCCCGCCCCTGAGAAATCACCCATCCCGTTTTGGGGGCCGAATATTCGCAACACAAAAATTCTGAAGCATCGACACTCCCCCTTCGCCCTTCCCCGACCGATTTCCGTCGTATATTGATCGCGCAATGTCGAACAGGAATCACTTCAACTGCGCGATCTGCGGTATCGATCTGACAAGCGTGTCTGCCACGAGTTCCCTCATGCTTATCGCACCGTGACTCACAAACCTTCAGCGTCCGCACTTCACGGTATCCGGACCGTTCCTGTGACACACAAACTCCTAACTCGTTTCCGCAGGGTTTTCTCTGTGTGTGTGTGTTTTTTTCACGGTTTGTATGTGCAATATTGGTTCTCATGACACCCGAGTTTGTAGCACCGTGAAGCATGAAGGCGCTGCGTCTACATTCCGCTGCTCAGTTCATAGCGAATTCCCGCATACTTGTCACACTGTGGAATGTGAATTCGCCGTGCCTGCGATCTGTGGTATCATCAATGAAAAAGACAGTGAATGTGCAGACGAGCTGGTGATAGAATTAATTATGATGTTTAGATCCCGAGGCTGTGGTGGTGAGAGAAAAAAAATCAGCAGAACCCATCCTTTGGGAATGATTATCTACGTTAATGCGAATAGCATCAAACGGTGCGGAGTTATGCGCTGTTCGTCAGGTGGCCGGCACACTCTAGATACGCCAGCCCACTCTTGAGGCGATTCTAAATTTGTTGACACTTTCACAGCCCTGCGCACGATCTCCGCAGCCCAGCACGTGCGTTTGTGTCACTTAGGAAGGCAAGCAAAGCACGCGCCATACGCACAAACACTCAAAATGGTACCGACCAGACTTTCTGGCGTCTCAGCTAGTCTCAACCAACGGTACTCTAAACGGTTGTTTATATCTTTACCATAGGACGCGCTTACAGCGCTGTCACAGTGCTCGGTGCGCGCGCGTTCCATGCACGAGGGCTCATTCCGCTCTCGTGAGGCTGAGCACGGCCGCTACATCACCCTCTCCCGAGCGCGGGAGAGGGTGAGCTAGCGGCCGTGCTCAGCCTCACGAGAGCGGAATGAGCCCTCGTGCATGGAACGCGCGCGCACCGGTAGCTGTGATAGCGCTGTAAGCGCGTCCTATGGCAAAGATATAAACAACCGTTTAGAGTGCGTTGAATGACTGCCTTCATAGCTCTGTGGTTAGCGCGTCTGCCTGCTGATCAAAGGGTCAACGGTTCGAATCCCAGCCGGCGCCGGTCTTTTATTTATTTATCGACCCGCGAGCGTAAGAGGTTAGATAGCCAGATAGATAGATACATAGATAGACGAAGAAGTGTGTGAAGTATCCAAAGAATGCTATTCGCATTAATAGGAAGCTTTGAAGTCGAAGGGTTGCCGTTTCAAGTAACTTGAACTTGTAGTGCCTCCCACTCCCGTGCTTATCATAAATTGTTTTCATGAACTTTTGCTGTCGCATTTCCAAACATAACTTACACTAATCCGCATTTTTCACTATTTATCTTTTCATTTTGAGTAGGCATTCTTCCAGGACTTTACGGTATATAACCCTTTCAAACGCTATGTACACAAATGTGTACACGTAAAACACTGTTGTTGTTTTTCGGGAATATATAGTATATGGAGTCGTTTGATCAATTTGAGCGGAATGGTACACTCTACATCTCGCTATCAGAGTTTGTGGAGCAAATCTTAGTGTAAATTTTATTCACAAATCGAGTTTGCGGAGAAAATGTTTTCCACGATAAATGGCGAGCGGCGTTAGAAAGGGTTAAACATACTAAGAGCCTGCTGGCGTGTGTTCATCTGTCATCTAATCTTTGGGGAAAGTGATAACTTCACTACAAAATTAAACTAACATTTGGCTTTTTTTTTCGTGCTTAGGGTCTTTGTTTTTGTTGGACCACTTCCGTGCTCCTCATTGAGGTCTAAATGTAGCAATAAAACCAATAATTGGTTGCCTTATCTATAAAAGTTCTTCTAAATGACAGACATGATGAATACACGCACTGGCACACAAAGAACAAGCTGCCGGGAGGACAAGGAGAACAGTGGGAATATCCCTGCTGAGCAACGCAAACCCTAAACTGTAGTGCTAGAATGCGTCCAATCAATTTACTTGTGAGGAAAACCTTCCGTTTTATAACATGCTAGTTTTGTTGGTCACTTCTTTTTTTATCAAACTCCTAAACAAGTATTTTCTTATTATTAAATCATCTTTGTTTTAGTAAGGGCTTAAGTGCATATGTATGAATGGGGGATGATATCCTGAAGTTTTAAATTTTTGCATTTGTACTTCTATCAGTTAGAGTAGCTTTGTATTCTGTTAACTTGAGTATTGGAATACATTTATGTTTGCTAAACAGGTACTTGGAACATTTGTTTCTCATAATAATGAAAACTGTAGTCAGCAAGTATCGGGCTTTATTTCATACCTTACTATTGCATCTTGAAATGGTTTTGTTTTCAACTAATAGAACTTGCAATTTGGATTGTTAAATTGACGCAACATTTTGTTTTCATGAGGCTTAAACAATTTTAGGGCTTTGCTTAAATAATTGTGGAAGTTGATGCCTGACACTTCTGAAGTGAACTACAGAAAACAGATTTCGCCTGGATACCTTAGTTTTTATTTTTAAAAAATGAAAAAGATCCAGGTTTTTGCCACCTCTCAACTTGTACATCGTCTTCTGGGTCACGTGCGCAGTGACGTCCATGGGGTAGGCGCGGGATTCCGGTAAAGTTCTCTCTCTAGAACCATCAGTGAGCAGCGAGAACTCATCTGTGCGTAACCGCATCGTGCTGGCGGGCGCAGCGCAAACAATATGGTGAAAGGAGGAAGGTCTCATCCGGGTCCGGCCATACCCGTCCGTATCTGTCCCCCTCCCCCTCCGGCTTCTGGCTGCTGTTCGCGGTAGCAGATAGAGCTGACGGTTTTGTGGACCTAGGATAGATGGCGCCACTAAAACTCCGTATATTAAAAGATTTCTCGATGATACCAGGTTTTTGACGCATTTATATTTATGTTGGAACGACAAGATTTATAGAAAAGTTACCTTTTATCGAGCAGGTATTTGCACAACTTGCTATCTTTCTACAAGGCCCCCATTTGACGTCATGCCGCGTGTTTCTCATGGCCGCCGCTCGCGGCTGCAGGTCGGGGAATATTCTAATTTTTGTCTCGCGATTACGCGGCGGAATCGCAACATTTTGAAGGGAAGGAGGTGTGTTTTCTGTCATTTGTGACAAGGTGAACAATGTCAAAAGTTGAAGATGCCAATTCTTTCAACGTTAAAATTGTTGCACAGCTCCTTTAAGTTGTGCTTTTTTTGTTGACTATGTATGCCTTTATTGGTAATTCATAAGAGGAACCAACCCACCCCCGGGACATTTCTCAGTAGCTGCCATTCAGATAAATTGCAATTACGCTGTTGGCCTTTTATGCTATGTCCTGAATTATATTTAAAAAAAGGGTATGTTTGGAAATGGTTCTGGAACGTCTCAATGACCGGTCATCAGCAGGGTAAAACTAATCTATTTCACGACGCTGGGGAATTCCTGGGTACCTGGGGACCTAGTTTGAAAAACCACGCTGTATTCCGCAGCCCGCCCGTACCCGGGGACAGCGTGTCCCTACCCCTGGGGACCTGGCTCGGCCTGCCCTCTGTGCCCTACGTCACCCTGTACAAGACCGGGGAGGCCGCGCTGGCACACGCTGCAGGGCTGAGCTCGTTCAGCGTGCACAGCAAGCTCCAGTGCCTCCCCCTGTGGGTGGGACTGCAGAGCCTGGGACACCAGGGACTGCTGCAGCGTGTTCTGCACTGCCTGCGTCTGGTGAGCTGTCCCGTCTGCCTCTTCAGTTAACCCCTTAGACGTGCTCCTCTGTTTTGACCTTTGAGATGGGGAGCGCGTCTAAAAATGCGCAACAGTTCTTTTGAACTGAAAAGCGTGCCACGAAGCGCCTGCCAATTGTCGACGGAGGTTATAGGTGTTTTCCTGAGTTTGTTTTTCTTGAAATTCGGCGGGTTTTTTTTCTGAGCTGGTTTTTGGCAAGTTATCAAATTTCAGAAATTAGCCGTTTAATTTTGCTGTGGTCCCAATTGCTCAAAAATTCAAATCGAAAAGAATATCCAGACATAAAAGTGCACTAAGTTCATTAGAACTTGCTTGTATTAAATGATGTTTCTCGTGTTGGATTCGGCATTGGCGCCCTTGCCATTGGCATTACTAGCTGTCGCACAATAAAACTTCCAAAAAGTTTTGCTGCAATGGACGTTTGTACTTTAAAAGCAATAAACTCCTGGACGTAGTCGCTAGAAACTTTGTTTCCTTCCCATCTCACTACTCTGCCTGCTGCATGGGGTGGAGTACTAAAGTGATTTCAACTGCCCCACCCCTTCCCCCTCCTCCAATGAAATGCATCAGTTCATAGCTTTCAGTCTTAAAATACAGAACAGCTCCTCCCACTAAGAAACACAGGTAGTACTAGGTTCTTAGTGAAAACGGCACAGCTGGGATGAGGACAAAGAAGAGACACAAGTGCTGACTAGCAACTGAGATCTTATTAGAACAGAAACTGGAGACAAAGTCGTGAGAGCATGGAAAAGAGCCCCTTCTAGAAGAAATAGAACCTTTTAAAATGGACAATCGGGCGAGTTGGCCTTTCACTATGAACTCCTCTCCTTGCCCAAAAGTGGAGACTTGGGCAAGTTGGTTCATGCGTAAGCAATATATGAAACAGCGTGCAATACAATGAGGATGGAAGAGCAGTACAGGATCAACACTGAGCTGACAACCAAATATTTATTGAAAAAACCCAATGAAGTAAACAAGTGAACAATGACAGAGCACAGGAACATGATTGGTCACTTTGATCAACAGTGGGGGGTCATTTACCCCTGCACTGCGGCACTTCTTTGTGTCATCCTCTTTTTGATGACATCACAATCATTGGAAGAGAAGTAGATAAGACAGCCAGAAAATTATCAGAAGCATTTGAAAAAAAAAAAAAAAGGAAGATCCATTGGTGGATCTTTAGGGCAGTGGTTCTCAGATGGTGGTCCGCGAACCCCTTGAGGTTCGTGAAGGAGTGATCCGCAAAGCCAAACCCGGCAATAAAAGTTGTTCTTTTTTCATATTGAGAAGAAGCGTGCCAATTATCGGGTGAGTTTTCTCGCGTGTATGTCAATTAGAGAAGTCTATTTCGCACTAGCCCTTAGTTATATCGATGTATTAAATCATTGTCGAAATTAACCTATGCCTTTCCCTTCCTCTCACCACGAACGGGGTCCCGCATCATCTCCGCCGATCCACAAGGGGTGCGCGAAACATCAGTGGTTGAGAACCACTACCTTAGGGAGCGTGTTAGCATGACTCTTGGTAAACGTCACACACATCCCCTTTTGGAAACGCTAACGCTGACTCCTTCACTTTTCTGTTTTGGATTTCTTTTTGCTTCTATTTTTTGCTGCCTCTTTTTGGCTCCGTTACGGGGCCAGTGTTAGCGTTTCCCAAAGGGGGACGTGCGTGGCATTTGCCATGGGTCATGCTAATGCATTCCCTAAGGATCCACCAATGGATCTTCCTTTAATTTTTCCAGCTTTGGGGGTTCCTTTTTAGAAGTCTCTATGAAAGGGTGTTTTGTGACGTAGGCTGTGTACCTTTTTTGGGAGACACATTATGTGTTGCAGAATCCCATCTCCTTCGTTCAAAATCTATCTGCTTTTGCCGCCTACTTGGACCAGCGCTAGTACTTGGATTATACTTCATTTTGTAGCACAAACCAAGGCATACGCACTCCACACACCTGTAATTTGGACTCGCCCCAGCATCCGCGCGCATTGGCTTCCGCCTTGTGACATCACCCGCCTTGTGACATCACCTCCCTCTTGCCTTTCTCCTTCACCTCTCTCCTTTCTTCCGTTCTTGTTGTTTTGCACGCTGTTTCGTATATTACTTAGTAGGGTTCGAGCTGGAGACTGGAACAGTGGCTTTTGTCGTGAGGTGAAGGAAAGTGAAGTGGCCTCTGCTCAGGATCACTGACTGACCCTGTACCGAACCTATTTGTAGATTATTAAGGTTTTTAAGGCGAAAGCCTTATATGTCTAATCGTTCAGTCGACCTTCAAAGTCCTTGAGCGAAAACACATCGACGACACGAAAAGTATGAAAACACGTCGGCGACACGAAAGATACCAAACCCACGGTTCGCCACTGGACCACGAGATGGCGTTACTTGTGCCAGAATCGGTGGAGGCGCGCGCGCGCGGTGCAAACCCAGCGGGAGAGGAGGACACACTTGCTCGGGCAGCGGAGAAGAGCAGGCGTGCGACATGCTGCGAGATTAACGGCACCAAAAGCGCATCTTCAGAGAGCGCACTGTCTTCGGAGGTTTGCTATCACCAGGACCACAGCCGACGCCACGATCCGAGTGAACCAATAAAACGGCGTCAAAAGTGCGTCGTCAGACAACACGCTGTCTTCGGAGGTTCGCTATCACGTTTACATGATTGTCAGGCAAATTAGAGGCGATGAAATTTAGAAGGATGACAAAGCGAATTACGAGGAATCAAAGGGAATAAAGTAAATCATATTTCTGTCTTTGATGCATCGGCGCTTGGGCTTTCGCCTTCAAGTCATTTTAAAGATAAGATAAGAGACCCTGTGAATTTTTTTTATACATTTGATTTTAATATTTTAGTTTTATTGGATAAATCTTAATTAACAGAAATTTGACTGGCAAGTGTTCTTTTTTTTAGTTTTTCAAATTTATCTGAAAGCACGGAACTCTACTTAGGTGCTTCCATCTATCAAACACAATAGCAAACATGTTCAGATTTATTTCCGCTTGCTGGCTGACTAAATAATTGAATGACTTTGGTAGGAAATGTCTCCTCTTTTTCTCGTTCTGGATCATGGACTTTTGGAAGTGGCGCAAAGTTTCGTCAGATGCAGGAATCGTGACGTTGTTTCAGCAAAGTGATGACAATGACTTGGACACGAGTACATGCTTAGGTACAGCGAAAACATGGCATTATTCACGAGCCAAGCCCGGCATTATATTTTTTCTTAAACCCAGTTATGAAAACACCCGTCTCTTATGGTCTACCATACGACAACAAACATGTAAAAACGAACAATGCCTCCCCTTCTCTGTACTGCAGCACGAGAAGGAGCAATGTGTTATACCTTTACATTAAATAAAAAGAAATATTTTGTGCCAAAATAGTTTTCCAGTATTTTTAGGGAAAAGAAACTCCCCAAGGCATGGTTGCACACTTAAAAATAACTCCCCACTTAAGGGGTGTGCTGGAAATTATAAATTAGCAAAGAATTTAGTTTAGTTTTTTAGTTTTGAATTGCACTTTTTGGTAATAAATATTGGTTGCAAGAAATGAGCCCACATAAAACTTGTTTCACGTGCAACTTGGAAACTTTTCCAACTTTGCGTCTGGAGCGCACATAGGACTCCTTTTGTGTGCAGCTTGGGAACTGAGATTGTACACAATCTTTTGCAGAGTGAAATGCTTCGTGAGCGTTTGGACCAAGTGCCCGGAATCGAAGTTGTGGTAAGTGCTCATTTCGACTCGCAGGTACCTCACCCTCACATGCACGGAAGGGGTGTGCGAGGCTGTTCTCATTTGTTTTTCTAGGGAAGGCCACGAGCAGTGTCCAAGGAAGGCCAGGTGCTGACGTTGGCCGACGTAGTCACCAAGTCGGTTGGTACGTTGGTGAGTTTGCGTCTCCGTTGTAATTTGTGCTGTAGTCACCGGACGAATAAAGTGCTTGACATGTTTGCTGGGGGAGTGATTTCTGCACACGCTTTTAATAGGGATCGTAGCATTCTTTAGGCGTGTGTCTGGGCAATACGTCTTCTTTGTTTCCTAAACCCAAAATCTGTTAATTGTTGCAAAAAAAAACAAAAAACTGACAAAGTTGGCATTTTATGGTTGCGTTATTGTGTGTAGATGCTTGGAACATTAAGGTATTGAACCATGCATCAGTGTAGTTTACTTTTTTAACTTTAATTTTGAAAGATGTGCTCCGAAATATATTTTTCTCAGAAGTTTAGGATATTTTTCAAGTACGACAAGACGGGGGGTTTTAGTTTTGCTGAGCGCGCTCTAGTCCGTGGCATAGGCACGTTGCAGCAAAGCGACACCCACGGCAATGGCATCGTGGCTGCAGCTTTCCTGCCGCTTGATCTTGCACGAGGAGAAAAGCCCCTGCACACAATTTGCTTTATTTTGCACAGTCGGGCGTTCGCACCAGGGTTATCATTGAGCATTGACGAGGAGACGTAAGAGGTTCTAAATTTGAGCTGTGCCTCGATTTCACAACCCTCGAATAATTTGCGGTTGTAACCTCTCCTATTCGCAGCTGCTGTTTGACGTCGTCGTTCCTGTGGTGACATTTCGGTACATACCTGACGAAGACGGCGAAACAGATGAATTTCGCAAGTCAGAGGGAGAGGTGGAAGAGGAGAAGGGGAGGGAAGCAGAGGGCCGACCGGAAGCGGTCGATCGAAAGGAACAGTCCGAGCCAGTAACGACCGCAGAGTCGCCTACCAGCGAGGAACAGGAAACGACGCACCCAAAAGAGACTGAATCGTCAGCCTCAAAGGACCCCTCATACCAGAACAACCTCAACTCGTGGGTGAGCTCACTCGCCTTTTCATGAATCGAAGACGTCCGTTTTGCTATCGGTGTGTTGTGCGCGTTACCGATTACGCTAAACATTGGCCGCGGCGCGGCCTTGAAATTGGGTTTTATTGTCTGAAGGTTGAATTACCTATACAGGGGGCTGTAAAATGGCTTTAGCCAAGCTCGACATTTATTAGTGGTTTGCGATCATTTGCTCCCATTTGTCCTAAAATGTGTGCATCTAAAAGCAGACTGTGGAGCGTACCCATGCAAAGAAAAGAGTGCAAGCATTTCTCTGAATTTGCAGTGCGATGAACAAACTCTGCAACCTTGATTTCAAGTTCAGGGTATGCTGCAAACCACTCACGTAATCTTTTTTTTTTTTTTTATGTTGTTGCATGTGGCGAGGTTTTTCTTTAGCCTTGCTTATATACTGCTCGATTTTCTTAGGTGTGCTGAGTGTCGAGGCTGTTGCGAATTTATCCATGTGCAATTGCTTTTCGCTCAAAGGCTGTGGTGAACAGTCATTGATTTCTACCCATTTTCGCTCGGGCGACAGCAACGATTGAAGCAGCGGAAAGGAAGGAGAGAACTTATACATAGGTGTGTGCGAATACCGAATAGTAGTTTTCAAATTGAATACCGAATCGAATCAAGAAAAAAAAAGCCGAATATTGAATCGACTATTGAATAGTAATTTTATCTGTAGGAATTTTTCAAAATGTGCTGCGAATGAGATTATTATATGTGCAGAGTATGCGCCTGGTGCAGAATATGCATCTTGTACGGAACAAAAGCTGAGACGTAAAAAGCTCTGGTAAAAAAAAGAAAGCAGTTGCTGTTGGACATTGGGTACTGAAGATCCAATTTTATGGCGCAAACAGAATCTATCTACCCTAAACGTCACAAAAAAAAAACAGTTACAGCCACGCGTGCCTTTTTTCTCGTTAAAAGCACAACCTAACACCAAGACTTTTTTTTAAAATATTTGTGTATCTCAGAAGAGGGGCATTTTGCGATATTTGGTCTTCATTTTAAGGAAGAAAAAGGGCACCCGGGATTTTATTTCACATAAACAAGCAGAAGCAGATAGGTGTTAAATCTGAGTAAACAGGCTTAAACAATATAATCTGAAGTAAGAAAAAAAAAATGTGGTTATGTGGTGCAAGTCATTGTCCAACTGGCACTATGAATCCATTTTTCCGTCTATCTATCCTGTTTTAGAGAGCCTTGATTTAAAAGTGGGAGCAAGCGAAACTGAAACCACGGAGACGGCTCCATCCAGCGCAGATTGGTCGTAAGTGCGCATGTGTTGTGTTGTCGCGTGGAAGGAAGGCGAGCAAACAGAAGAGCAAAAACGCCTGCCCTGCCTGCCCAATCCCGATCGATGCTTTCGTCTTTTTGTCACCTTCTCGTAGTTCGTAATTCAAATGTGGCTATCGAACGGTTGGAAACCCTCTCAAATCTAGGCACACTATTTTTCCGTTCCGTTTTGTTCCGAATCAGAATTTGGGGCTTGCGGTTCCAAAAGAACGACGACAACTACTTGGCTGGTTTCATCGGCATGGTTAACGTGGTTTTCTTTCTGTGATCGTGCAGTCGCCGATTTCTGTGAGTGCGGCAAGTGTGTTCTACATCGGCGCTTCAATTTGAAACGAGGGGCTTTACTCGTGAAAAGAACTAGGTAGGCATGGCGCGGAATCCCGGCTTCCCAACAATTCCTCTCTGGAAACGGCGCAAACGGGATGTTTCGGTTGTGAATCAAGGGTAGATTCTGTCACGATTGTGAGTAAATCTGCGTGCTATAAAGTTTTTGGCGTTCGTTACTTTTCTTTTTTCTAACCTGTCCGTTGGATTTTTGTGCAATGGTAGGACAAAGGTGTTTCTCGCATGGTCTGTCTAACTTCACGGTGCTTACATGGGGAGAAAAAATGGCTTTTTTGTCAGCTCCGCACCGACCGCGCGTCTTTGGCCGAATAAATCGAATATTCGAGTGACCGAATACTAGGAATTCGATTCGCGAATCGAATTATTCGGGAACTTTCAATTCGATTTGAATTCGTATATTCGAGTATTCGCACGCCCCTACTTATACAGGCTTGACATGCTCACTAAGACCAGGGGCACAAAACATACTCCGTGTATCGTTTGTGCTAAATTTTTCATTCTTGTTATTATTTACTTATAGGGGCGAAGCTCCTTAGGGGCTCGCCATGTCCGTCCGCCGTAGGCCGGCGTCGGGTGCTCGTGCTTAAGATCACGTACTCACGAGCACGTGAGCACATGCTCACGTGCTCGTGTAAAGCAAAGGAAAAAAAATGATAAAAAAGTTACGAGCTCGTGAGCTCACATGCTCAGGTAAAGCAAAAAAAAAAAAAAAGATGAAAAAAATGATGAAAAAAAAATGTTGAAATCTGTTTGCGCAGCGACAGGACGAGTAGGGGGCTCTGAGATGTGGTAGTAACTCAAGACCTGGGGTTTCTGTCATGGATGAAACGGTGCATGTAGCCGCTCAACGTCTATACAGGAGAGGGCGCTGCGGTCAAATGCGTATATAATCGCGTTAAACTTTGCATGCATTGGCTCAACGTTTTTAGACGAGAGGGCGCTGCGGTCAAATGCTCAAATGCGTATATAACCACGTTCCATACCACACATTCTCTTTCTGACATGGATGAAAACGAACGAAAGGCTCGGCATGCTGCGGCTCAGCGTCTACGCAGACAAGCACCTCCAGAGCTTCGCCCCAACCAACATCATTCACCACGTGGAGTTGCGGTCAATTTTTTATTAAGGCACAAGCCTTACTTGCCCTATTACGCAAAAAGCCGTCGACGTTGTCCCCAAAAGATGGTTATGAAACTGTCCTCAAGCACTTGCCTCAGAAATAAAACACAAAGAAAAGCACAGCCACGCAGATGCTTTGTCACATAAGCCGTCGTGAGGCTGGCGGAGTTCGCCGCGCCTGCGCAGTGGAGGAGCGTGATTTCACCGTGCGCGAAAGGAAGACGTGGCACGCTGCTTGTACGAATGCACTACATGTAGGAGTGCTTTTGCATTCCTACACATAAGCAGTGTTAAGTGTCTTCGGCGAGTTTTTTTGTAATTCACTTTATTTGAAGCTCCTGATGTTCAACATGCTTTTTATTTTTTTATATATATTTTTTACTATTACTTTTTTTGTATTTATTTATTTTATTTTTTTCTTCCAAAGCCTGTCGTTCTTGTTGGCACATTTTCATTCACATAAAAATGTTTACCCGTCCAGACCAGCTGTGCTATTAGCTCAGTGGCTATAGCATATGGCGGCCTAGGTTTGAGTCCCGCTGGGGCTCGAACTTTATATATAAACTTTATATGCAACCTTATGGTGTAACGCTCCCAGCGTGTCACTCGTTTATGAGGCTTGTTCATGGCAAGTTTTTCATAGAAAACACCATATAGAACAGATTTTCTATTAAAACAAGATGGCAACATGAGCCACCCAATCTTGCGAGACAGTCATAGTCTTTTCGCCATGGTTTGGTGTGTGTAATGGGGCAGTTACGTTAGCCAGGATTTTGTTTCGAGGGGGGGGGGGGGCCTGCCCATGACAAAATGCTGTATGAGGGGGAGGGGGAAGAGGTGGCCCCAGCAAAATGGAAGATTTTGAGGAGTGGGGGGAGGGGAAGGGGGGCCCTATGGGCCCCCCGTGGCTGCGTGCCTGAAATAAGGGTTTACTAATTCCGGTGCGATTTTTATGAGAGCGTCTCACCCGAAGGCGTGATGTACGGAAACATTGTGCAACGAAAACAGAACTCACTATAACAGCCTACTGCTCTGTCTATAAATCAGAAAGCAATTGTTCTCATGTCGTTATGTAGCTACTGTCCTTGACTCGATGCCTCACTCGTTTGAAACACGCTCGTTCATTCCCCTTCTGCGCAAGCGTGGGTGAAACGGCACTTTTTATGAGCCATCCGAATGCGCTCAGTACAGCTTGACTTGCTGCTTCTAGCAGATGTGCTGTTTCATTGATTTGTTCCTGGCATCATTTCCAAAGTTGAATAGACATGCACTCCACCGTAGGTGCTAACACATGACTTGTGGCACTACTGTGTTACTAATTCTGCATGAAAGTTGAAACTAGCACCTAAAATTTACCTTCTTCGCTCCTATTGTATTCATATCGGTGAAATTTTGAACATGGATAGACCTCACCTAGCCAAACGTGATGATGAAAGAGCGATATCTCCATTCGTTCAAGAAACATGCACCCAACAAGACAACCATAGTATGTCCGACACCGACATGATGTCACCTGCATCGTCATCTTGTGACGGGTCTCGCATCTCCAGTGCAGCCACGGCGATGTGTTACATTTGATATGTGCATTTCATTTCACTGGATTCGGCGATGTGTTACATTCAGCACGCTTAAAGCTTGCGGCTATGTACCTGTCTTTTCTTTTTTTTAATAAGTTAATTTTATTTGTTGGTTTATAGAGTATTTTTGCATGCTCTGCTTCATTTCTAAATACCCATGTTTTGTTGTTCATGGAGTCCCCAAGCCAGCTCTTCCACCGCCGTGATGTGATGCAACGTGTGCACGCACGCATCTACTTGGGTTGAATGATACGATTCAGTCTTTCCGCTATTAATTAACAGAAAAAATATTAGGGGCGAAGCTCCTTAGGGTCTAGCCTTGTCCATCCGTCCGGCGTCCGTGCTCACATCGATTGCCATCCCATCTGTCTGTCATGGATGAAACGTTGCGTGTAGCCGCTCAACGTCTATACAGGAGAGGGCGCTGCGGTCAAATGCGTATATAATAGTGTTAAACTTTGCATGCATTGGCTCAACGTTTATAGACAAGAGGCCGCTGCGGTCAAATGCTCAAATGCGTATATAACCACGTTCCCTACCACACATTCTCTTTCTGACGTGGACCGTTGACTTAAGCGGTGGAAATGCATTCCCACGGCTTCTAGCAGATCCAAGCTGATCCGCTAGAAGAACCACTGGCTCTGCATTTCACCAACCATAAAGCAGTAATAATGAAGTCGAAATGCAACCCGGAACTCAGCACTACCTATGAGCAATAAAAAAAAATCTGCACCATCAGCACTATCTATGAACAATAAAATCAGTATCATCAGCACCACCAGAGCTTCGCCCCAATTAACATCATTCACCACGTGAAGATGTGATTTTTTTTGTCATACAAATGTATGGATGCTTATCGAGATCTCTGAAGCTGATCAAATTAAAGTAAAAGTTGTATTAACCGATTCGCTACCGCAGGCGTTGCGCACTGCCGGGTTGTCCGTACCGCACCTTTTTCCCTTAAAACAGGGCCATACTAGGCGTGACTGTTTTGCTTGTAAAATAAGCCTTTACAGTAAAACTGAGTGCAGAAAACAAGAAAACATGTTTATTTACATGCTTAAGTGGTTCGTTCAAGTCTAACTCAATAGGCCTTCACAGATTCTTCCTCGTATGAAAGATCTTGAAGCACTCCATCCTCGGTCGCTTAGGCGTCGCACAACCAGTGCGCTCTTGTTGGGATTTGGACTCTGAACTGGTGTCGGAATCGCTCCCGTTGTCGACAGAAGGCTCCGAAAACTCACTATCCTCATTAGACATCCCGTCATCATCGCTGTCGAAAAGGATATCTATGATTGCATCAACAGAAAGGCCATGCCATACACTGGACGCTGCCATCTTCTCCAAGCAGCCAGCGATCGATTGGGAAAAACGACACACAAAAGAACAAGCTCAAACAAACACAGTCAACAGAACGACCCTCGCCATCTGCTGGCGATGTATCTAACTACACTACCCCAAGTCTACATAGCACGCCATCTATGAATGCCTCTTTAAAACAGAAATTCATGCAGACCGGCGAATCGCCGGCTTTGGCAATATGGCCCCTGATGGCACGCCCGGCGATTCGCCGGCTTTGGTAGCGAATGGGTTAACGAAGATTCAAATAATGCATGTTTTTTTTGTACTGGGCTATAAATAAATTGAAAAATATGCGAAAGGACAACACACACAAAAGCTGTCATCTGCATTGTCATTTTGTGCATTTTTTCGTGTATCTTCTGGCTGTTCGCCAACATACTCGACATTCAATGAATTACCCTGCCAGTTTTACGGGGATACTCAGACTTTGATTGACTAGTAGGTTATTTTTTTCTGTAAGGAGATTCTGTTCTACTATTCTGGTCCTGTCCCATTTTATATCTTTATATTTTTTTATTGTGTCTTTTCTTGTGCACTTTGCTCTTGTGTTTAATTTCCGAGTCTGCAACAGATCGATCTCACCAGCCAGTTTTGTTAAACGCCTCTATTGCCGTGACGCATCGAGAGGACTTTAGCCTTTCTGCACGTGCGACAACCTCGCTGCGGGTCCGCGCGAGAAGAGCACAGGGCGGCACGAGCTGTCTCGTTCACTGCCGTCTGCCTCCTGTGAACTATACTTGTGGCGGCTTCACGCATGCGTGGAGCCCTTAGTTTATTTCTTGTGTTGGCACATGTTCCCGGAATGTCATTTCAGCGTCGTAGAGAATAATCTGTACATGCACGTTCCTCTTTATTTTGTTTAGTATTTTTTCCCACGTGGTTTAATGCTTTCTTACGGCCATCATCTTTTGTGATTCCTCTGCAGTTGGGGCAAGTCTTGAACAGGGACGTTCCGCGAGCTGCCCTTGACCTTCTTGACCTGGATCAGCATGGCGTCTGCCTTCGTTTCTGCCCGCTCGAGAGCGCTCACGGTCAGTGTTCCTTTATGCCCGCATATCTGTTACCCGTGGCTTCGTTTCATAACCTTGTTAAAGGAGCGGTATCATACTTTCAGTAAATACTGCTTGGAATTAATTTTCTAGGCTCATAGCTTGGTGAAGGTCGAGCAGTGTTCACCCCCGTAACTCATAGCCATAGCAAGCATATGATCTGGTTATAATTATACGACACCAATGTTCACCATGGCTTCACGCAGAGGTCGGCAAAGTACAGTAGACATACAGAGGTCCACACATTATTGCGATTTGGCCACTCCCGTCATTGCAGCGATTGGACACCAGCCACAACCCGAATGTTCGAGGCATTGATTGTCACGAGCCGAAATTGAGTGCTCATATATTGCTCCCACCCAATCTGTGGATTGGATTTGGCTATTGAAGCTTTAGTAAAATCCCTTCGTGATACATCAATTTTTGTGACTGAGAGGCTGAAATAAAAAGCCAACTCTTATAATCTAAATTATGCCCCGAAATGGATGTATTTTGGTGTGCAGCGTTGTGTGCGAGTGTGCTTGGGTCACACTTGTTCCAGTAAGCTTGTGTGAAGTGAAAGCTCGTGTGAAGTGAGAAACATTTTAATCCAATGTCGTTGCACCTTTGTCGTTTTGCCGTGCAGTATTCGGCACGACGACTCAGGACGTTGAGGAACTCCATGGGTGCCTGCTGAAACAGTTGGTAAGCTCAAGAACTTCGTTCATCTGATTCGTTAGCACGCAGGTCAGCGTAGACACACATTCCAATGTTATGTGAAGCTTTGTAGATCCATGCACTTTTGTAATTACACTATTGTTTCTGTCAATTCGTCATTGCATCCATCGTATTTCAGAAATAAAGTGCTTACTTCCACTGTACAATAGTCCAGTCGCAGTAAAGCCTGCCACTGCAAAGTCAGAGGTCTGAAAGATTGTCATGATGCATGTGAACTCAAGTATTAGAGCTTAGGTAATTCAACGACTGCAAACTCATGTTCCTTGCATTCGCTCTATGGTAGTAATATCCGTAGTATGTATTTTCAAATCTTCTTTTCTTTTGGATGCATGCTATCATCCAAGTACCGTATTTTCCGGACTATAGTCCACGGACTATACATGTTTAAAAGTTGAAATTTCAGGCTGCACGGACTATACAGGAATTTTGTTTTTCAATATCGTTGATTATGACGAGACGCGACGGATTTTGTGAATAAAAGAGTATGCTAATGATGATTTATGTATAATATCGGCTTGTTTGTGAGCTAAGAAAGCAGACATGTGTCAAGGTGTGCCACGTATTAGAGGATTTTCGTGTCGACTAAGCCCCAGGTGCGGACTATGCACTGGGTGCGGACTATGCACCGGGTGCGGGCTATCTAAGCAAAAACTTTTATTTTTGACCCCATATTTGCTTCTGCGGACTATACACCGGATGCGGACTATAGTCCGGAAAATACGGTACTCATAGAAAGCTATGGTCAAACAAGAACATTTATCTCTGCATTAATCAAGTACTTGAAAGTAGTAAGCTCATGTGCATGTACTTGTTCGCTCATGGGAATCAATTAGATTCCTTGTACAGGCTGTTTCAGCAAAGGCTTTTGAAAATCCCCAAAAATTAGGGTGGCTGAGAAAACAAAAAAAAGAAACTTTCTGGGAACAAACTGCCAGCCGCAACGGAGTTCATGAATTGCGAAAAACATACCAACTAGCTAAATATTAACTAAAATTTACTGATAAACTTTTTAATTAGTGAAAATAAATGTTTGGTTCCAATAAAGAACTTGCCAAGTATCGTGGAAAATCGTTAATGAACTCCTTTTACAAAGATATGAAGCAGGGGGCAGCACTTTACGGCCGTTCAAAAAATGCCCAGTTTGGTCGCGTTACTAGGTCTCGGTTTCCAGTCAGAACGCATCTTTGCACCGGCGGTCCTGCTCCCTGGTGGCCAAGTCGCACAACGCACATGTGCCATACTTCTTTCCATTGTACGTTGGGAGGCATATGTACACCAAGGGGTGTACATATGCAGTTTGAGTGTGCCCGTACACGCACGAGACAGAATGTTAGGTGCAAACTGGGAGGTCTCGTAATAGTCGAACTGCATCTCTCTTGCAGGCCATCCTGAATGCGACGGTGCGTCAGAAGCGCAAGTTTCGCCGCGCCCTCGAGCACCACGAGAATCTGGCCCTGGTGGAGGTGTGCCACTGGGCGGGGCTGGGAGGGGTCCGCTACATTCCCGGGCCCTGGCTGGGCCAGCCCTTGGACGAGGCCGGCCGCGACGACATCAACCGCCTAAACTCGGAGCTGGTGCTCAAGCTCAAGAGCACAGACTCCGCCTTCTCGCTGGGTGAGTCGAAGCCCTTCGCATTCTTTCGCCATTGCCGTCGCGTTGGTACATTTGCTCCGAGGAAGCTTGCAGATTTTGTAGCGTTAGCTACACTGGCCGAGGTTGAGCAGTTTCGCGTGGCTCTCATAATGAGCCGTACTCCGTGCTGCGCAAGCGCAAGGAGCAGTGACGTCACACGGCGCGCAGCTGGCGGGGCGGAGCTGCCGTCGCCGCAGGCTCCACTGCCACCGCGCGCGCCTCGCCAATCTGCGCAAGCGCGAGGAGCAGTGACGTCACATGGCACACAGCTGGCGTGCCGGAGCCGCTGTTGCCGCCGCCGCGGGCTCTACCGCCACCGCACGCGCCTCGCCGGTCTTCGCATTCCAGAGGAGTGACGTCATAGCCGCGGCAGACGCACTGGCGCCGCCGCGTGCCCAGCCGTGTGCCTTCGTTGCGCAGTAGCCAAGTCTGACGCTGCACCGGAGCTGCTTGATAGCGCCTCTCATTTTGTGCGTATAAGCTCACGCTACGTATATCCTGGCATAGCCGAGCTAAGCCACCGTAATCTTTTTACTTGATCTTTCTCGGTGTCCCTTTCATTTTATCGTCAGTCAGGCTGTCCCTACCACTAATATAAATAGGAAGATTGTAGAGTTGAAATGTTTAGCGTTGATGCAGCTGTTGTCGCTGACAGGATGAGAGCAGCCCTGAGCGAGCCCTCTAACTTCGATGACACTTCGGCATTTCGCGAAGCTCGAGCATGAGCTGGAGGCTCGCGAGACGAGCGTCGGAAAGAAATGCTTTATCGGTCTTGCCCTGTTGGTGGCCATGGCTGTAATATTAGAAGCTCTAAACGGGCGACGCTTTTCAGTCGGCGGCGAAAACATGAAGCCGAGAAACAGCAATGTTGTGACTAGCTAGACCGGTCGCACAAATTGTCACCAGGTAAAAAGTGACTGAAGGCCACAAAGGTTGGATTTGCAAACGGTAGTTCCCAAGTTCAGAAATGCTGAGCAAGGGTGTGGCTAAGCTTTGCTCTTTCTTTTTTTCTTTTTTTTTACGATTTGGTTAACACTGGATAAAATTGTCAGTCATTTGTGCAAAGTGGGAGGAAAAAGTGAGTTATCTGCCTTTTCCCTGCGGACGATCTTCACCTGCAAAAAGGTTTGTGGTTTTGATTGCCCCAACACTCCTGCCATGATTACGAGTGCCGTCTGCTAGGCGGAAGCGTCTGCTGTTTGTCGGTTAGGAACAGATGCCTTCTGCTGAGCAGGAGTAAATGCCTTCCTTCATCCGAGAGCAGATGTCATCTGCTGAACGACGGCAGGCGTCGCCTGGCACGCCGGAGTGAATCTCTTATGCTGGGTGCAGAGAATACATTTTGCTATTGCAGCCGATCACCCTACAAAAGGGTGATCGGTGATCTTGATCGAGTGCGTTAATGCAGCGCAGTTGGGAGCTTGTAGGGCGAGGGCTTGTGCTGCACAGCCCACGGATCCTGTGTTCAATCCCCACCCTTGCCCGTTTCGATCTGGATGAGCATCACACCGGCGTGCAGTTGGGTGTTACTACTGTTTGACCTGGATTAAAGATTCCAGGCTATCATGAGTACTGACCTGGCTAAATTTCTTCTCTACAGTAAAGACATCAGACAGCCACTGGAAGAGGCCTACTTATTGCCATGTAAATAAACGTATAAACACAATTGCTTCCACTACTCTCATATTCATCCCAAAAGCTGTGTGCAGTTTGAGGAAACAGCTGCCATTCACTAAAGTAGGAGTGGTTGCCTTCTACTAAGGTGGATTAGATGGCATCTGCTTTTGTGTCCCTCTTGCTGCATAAATGAGCTGTATTTTGCACATTGAGTGCCCTGTGGATTGAAGGTGGTCTAAAAGAAGCGTTTCCCCACAATCAACTGCGCAGGGGAAGGGGATGACGGCATGTGCTGCGTGCGCTTCGGCATGGTGACAGACGACCTGGACGTGGAGGAACTGGTGGGCCTGGTGCTTGCCGCAGGCATGGAGCTGGAGGAGTCCTCCAAGGTACGCACACGGGCACTTTGCTGGGTCTGCCGATAGCTGCGCTTTCTGGCATATGGAAATTTCATGCGAGATTCATTATAGCTTAAAACGCGTCTTGATCATCGAAAACACGCTTTAAAGCGCAGGCGAGCTGGCCTATATTGGACATGATGCAAAACCCTGAGACTAGAATGGAAAAGAGGTAAAACGGTAAGAGATATGCTGTCGTCCCCTTTTGTCTGTATCTCTAACTGTTTTGGACTCTTTTTGCACCCCACACTCGCGGATTTGCATGACGTTCTTGATCATATCTAACAAACTCATGAGGCCACGTGACTTTGTGACGGCATGGAACGTCACGTGAAGTTGTGGTGTCACATGATATCATGTGACAACAGAGTCATGTGACCTCGTGGCATCACATAATGTCATGGTGTCGCAAGACGTGATGGAGTCACATGACACCCTGATGTCAATCAATCAATCAATCAATCCTTTATTTCACATCAGAAACTGATGTAGGCTGCAGGGGCAAAAAGTCAGAAGTTTGACTTGACAAGGCCTCTACAGCCTTACAATTGTCATGATCATATAAGCAATATAGGCCCTATGGAGCTACAATCGACGACCGATTTTTCGGGCTTCACGGGGACCGGAAAAATGTCAGAATAATAGAGCAATCCGAAAAATGAGCATATTAGAAAACATGCCTTAATTACGTCTAAGTGAGCTTGAAAAAGCCGTCAATAGTGCCCTGCTTCAGATTACGCTTTTGTTTGCGTTCGGCCACTTTCTGTTAATTTGAGAATCACTGCCTTCTCTTCTAGCGTCGTTGTCGAGTACTTTCCGCGCTTCTTAGCGACGCTTTGCGGTGGCGTAAGAACCGATGGGGCCATGACATCCAAGCCAGCGTAGTCCAAGAAAATGACCGCATCTCCACGTGGTGAATGATGTTGATTGGGGCGAAGCTCGGGTGCGTGCTGATGATACTGATTTTGGTCATAGGTATTGCTGCTTGCTGTCGGCGTTGACGCTTTGCCGCCGCTTCCGAGCTCTCAACTCCGGGTCCGCTTGGCGTTTTTGACGCTGTGCAGCAGCTTCTCGCGCCCTGGTCTCCGGAGCAGCTTGCTGTCTACGTAGACGCTGAGGCGCTGCATGCCGAGCTTTTCGGTCCTTTTCATTCATGGCAGTAGGAGAATGTGTGGTTTTCTTCTTTTCTTTTTTTAAGCAGACAGATGGGATGGCATCTCAGAACCCCCTACTCTTTTTTTTTCTTCTTTTTCTTTTTTCATAATTTTTTTTCATCTTTTTTTTCATTTTATTTTGCCTTACACGAGCACGTGAGCATGTGCTCACGTGCTCGTGAGCACGTGATCTCACGAGCAGAAGCACGAGCACCCGACGCCGGCCTACGGCGGACGGACATACGGACATGGCTAGCCCCTAAGGAGCTTCGCCCCTAAAACACATTCGCCGAGATGAGATGAGAGGCGCAAGTCTATGACTGCAAAATAGCGAATGAACAAAGCAAAGTGGTAATAATGACGATGATAATGATGCGCAGCTAAGAAAGCTGTAGCATGGCGTCACCCAGCGGTTGGACTTAGCAGTACTCGAGTAGCGCTGCCAAACTAAGCCAATCCATGTGCAGCCAGCATAGAACCTAAATGACGGCATCTCTGTGGTGCTTCCCGCTGATCGCTCGCAACGATTTTGTCCGAAATATTGAACCTTCGGACTTGAATCTGGCTGAAACATCGGTCGGGAATATGCACTATTTTTATCGGGTAGGTCACGGTTCCTCCTTTAAGTCCAAAATATCGAACATGTCGGTAGTAGTCGAATCTCGTTAATTCATACTCGAAGGGGACCGAAGATTAGTTTGAATAAAGCAAAGTTTGAATTACCACGGAGTTTCCCCCATAGAGACAGACAGGATGGGACCTGCATGTTAGTTCGAATTATCCGAAAGTTTGAATTAAGAGAGTTTGAATTAACGAGATTCGACTGTATCAGCGTCTGAAAAATCGGTCGGCGACTGTATGCTGCTTATATGACCTTGGCCCGTATGTCTGTCGAGCATAACATGTCGCTTCTCTCATGAGAGCCAGGCCCATGATACATTCTGTGCAATACACAAAGGGTTGATGAAATAAAGAAATGGTTCTTTTCATACAACATTTATATTGAAGATATGAGTGACTGACCAGCCCCTTATTTGGCACTTCGACCTTGCCCTCCTTTCTCCTGATGGACATAAAGATAGTTCTGGGTCTTCAGAGAGCTGTTTTGCCCTGTTACAGGCCCTGGAGTCCATGTCTGAGCTGGTGAAGCAAGGCATTCAGGAGGCCAGCAAGGGACTGCAGCAAGAGAATGAAGAGAAGATCATGCAGGAAGTGAGTGGGGAAAAAATTTCAGTCGCCCACTTTGGGTTCATTCAAGGTCCATAGGGGACCCATCTTTGGGCCCACTTTTGGACTGGGTTAGGTCTGGCTGTAATATGGCCGACGAACTGCCGATGTGTTGCCATTAATGGGCCAATGTGTTACCGAGAACTTGCCTATGTATGCACAATGAAGCAATAATGTGATTCCTGTATGAAGATGAAGGAACAATTGCAGTAGCCATTTTGGAAGACCCCACTAGCACTCTGCGCATTTTGGCATCTGTGCCGCTACAAGAAATATTGCACAAGGTAGAAGCCCCCGATGTATTGTTGACACATGTGTAATATATTATTTATTTTGAAAGACAAGCATAGTTTGAATGTTTGAGGTGCTCACTCAGGGGACAGAGCACTTCTGAACCTTGAAGTGAAGTTTCAAGGGTTTAGGCAAGACTGTTCCACTTATGAAGCAGTACTTCAAGGATTAAGGAGTCTGTTTAATTTAAAAAGAACTTCAAGGGATAGGGAAGAGTGTTTCTTTTAGAAAGAACTTCAATGGATGAGGGAGGACTGTTCCACCTAAAAAGTTTAAATTCAAGGGGTGGCATAAGCATGTTCCACTTAAAAAACAAGGAGACCACTTGGGAGATGAGATAAAAGATACAATTTGCAAATGCAGTTCAACGTTTGCCAAGTTGCACTTGGGACAGTTTCACCTGAAGATATTCCACTGCGTTTGACGTGCCGTCTTTTTTTCAGGGCCTCCTGAGACATGTTCCTATAGTGGGCAGCCTCTTCAACTGGTGGTCACCCACGTCCAAGGAATCTGGAATACGGGGACGCAGCTTCAACATCACTTCTGGTAGGAATGCTGCTGCCTTGGCGAGCTTGACAGTCTTTATCTGTGCTGCCCATTTCTGTCCCACACACCCGAATTTAGTGGTGTGTCTCGTGCTGCCGGGGCTAGAAGTTCCCCGTTTCTGTGAGAAGCACGCATTCCACTGACAAAGTTGGCACTTTCTTTCTCGGCTCTCAACTCAGTCCCAGCAATACACCTGCAACTGTGGGCTACTTGGAAAGTTTAATAGAAACAATATGTACAGTAAAACCTCGTTATAACGAAGTTGAAGGGGGAGCCGTAATTACTTCGTTATAACGATTAGTTCGTTAAAGCCATTGTTCCACTTCTACCGCAAATCAGCAAGCTAGGAAGGATGTACTCACCACCGAATCCGACATAGAAGCCTGCCACGCGAGCAAACTACCGTGGCATGGAGAAAAACACAAACGAAAGAAGAAAAAACAGCGATCATATACGACTTTATCCGTGCATCACATCGCTGAATGCTCCGCGCTGTTACGGCTCACTTCGCAGCAAAGAAGTCCATGATCGATGTTTGCCGCGTCTTCTTCAGGCGAATGATCGCTTTTTCTGCGGCAGCTGCTATCTCGAGTCCATCCTCGCCGTCATCGTGAGCGCCAAAAAGCGGCGCAGCAGATCCGCCGCATCCAGCGCTTGCGCGGACGTCGGTACTTCGGACTCGCAAACATTCGGCTCCTCGCTGTCGTCGACACATTCGTCGCTGTCCTCATCAGGCACCCCCGTCACAGCACGCACGCACGATCGAGATCGTTTTGCGCTTCCGCTTGTCGTCGTCCATCTTGCTTCTGGACGGGTCCATGCGTTCCACGAGAAGGGGAGGGGGAGGCCGGGAGACTCGGCGCGCTCGTGCATGTTGCCAGGCGACTTTTAGCGCACGGGAGTTCGCAGCTTCTAGCGCGCGGGAGTTTTGAATTACCGCCTCGTTATAACGAAGTTGAAGGGGGGCCGTAATTAGTACTTCGTTATAACCATTTAGTTCTAGAAAAAATGGTTCGTTATACCCATTGCAAGGAAATTTTTGCTTCGTTAAAACGAGGTTTTAAATGCATGGGCTTCTATGGGAGTTTCAAGGGGAATTACAATTACTTCTTTATATCCATTAATTCGTTATATCCCGTTTCGTTATAACGAGGTTTTACTGTATACAGCAATTCAGACGGAACGCCACATGTCAACTTTATACACGTGCCCCACACTATATTAGACATGCCAGCTCGCTGTATGCAGTAACAACTAGCTCATGTTTCGTGATTTCGACAATGGACCTGCAGAAATTTGCCAAAATCGTAGCCAATCATCTTTATCGGTGACACACCCCCACTCTCGTTGTATTTATAGCGTCCCTGTGTTTTAATATTGTCCCTTCAAATGTGACCCCCTTTGTAATGCACGTTATGGGTCTTGCATAGAATCAATGAGTGAAAATGACAAAGATCATCCCCGTGTCGGGCCATACATGGTGATCTGTTCACTGTTATGTGTCTCTGCTCATTTTGTGTCTTTCCATTACCCATCATGTTCGCAACATGTGCAAATTTTCATGATAATCTTCTGGAAAAAAAAAAGCCTCTGTTTTCGGTATATCCCAAAGGAACCCAAAATGCATAATATTTTTAGGTCCTTTGTGGCTTTATGTCGTGCCCTGGTGTCATGTGACGTCACTCGACCATCAGGGATTCACTTCGGTCACATGACCTTACATTGTCAGGGGGTGACCTGACATAGCTGTCATGTTGTGATTTCGATGTGTTGTGTTGAAATTTTGTGTTGAAATTGTGATTTCATGTCGCACGACACCATGGTGTCATGTGACGATCGTCAAACTGATGACAACACGTGGACACCGTAACATAATCACAGTGTTCACGTGACGATGTCAGGAAGAACCTTTAAAATATGACGACATCACATGCACACTGTGACATCATGATGGTGTTTACATGATGACGTCATGGTGAACCTTTAAAATCATGATGATGTCACATGAATGCATTAATGTGATTAGTGGGACTTCCCCATTGAGGCTACGTGCCAGACATGAAAACCTAAAGGGATTGTCCGGTCGAAACCGGAAGTACTTAAGTTTATGTGCCTCATTACGTCGAGGGAGCCTTCATATAGAGTAACATCATTTTTATTTTGATATCTGATGTCCCCTTAATAATTAAATCTTTCATGAGCGTATGTACGAAACTGCACCTCGAATTTCGCCCGTGTCAATGGCCGACATCCATAGCTGCTGCGTGACGTCACAAAACCCAAAGGGTTGTCAGATGGTCGGGATAACAAAGCGTTGGTCAATGGATGTCTTGTATTTGGTTTCGAATTATATAGTCTCCTAGACTGCACCCTACTGAAATATGTCTCCTTTAATGCAGTTCCCAAGCGTGTGCAAAACAAAGTCACGCCTTTTAGCAGGATATTACTCGAAAACAGCCATAAGCTTCGAACAAATGTATGCCGTTTCGCCATAAGCTTCGAACAAATGTATGCCGCCGGTAAACACAACGGCGACGGCCACCGATTTTTTTTCGAAGCCATAAGCTTCGAACAAATGTATGCTGTTTCGCGTAAACACAACTGCGACGGCCACCGATCGAACTAGGTGCGCTTGTAAAGAGAAGCGTGCAGATTTTTCCTCTGAAGTCGCATCTGGGTCCACATATCGGTGGATTCACTGGATCGGTGATGAGGCTGCGGGTCGTTCCCTCGGAGGCGATCTCTGCGGGTCGAAATCAAGTAGTGAATCGTTCAAATGCATGTCGTCACCTGACTTGGACGAGCTTGGTGAATAGTAGCCACGGTCTATTTTCGGGCTGCACGCGATAATACCGTATTTACTCGCGTAATCCTCGCACCCCCAAAACTGCAGCGGCGAAAGTCGCCTGCTCGCGAAACCCGCATGATGCACGCGCTCTCCACCGCCCGCATTTTCCGGCGCCGCGCCGTTTCAGATGCTCCAAGCGCCCAAGGCGCCCTAGGCAGCCTAGCGCCATCTCCCAGACGCTAGTCACACTGTCGTTGAGCCGGTTTCGCGTGCGCGCAACTAGACGGCGTTCGCGCAGCCCGCGGTCGTCGAGAAATCGGGAGGTGACGACGAGGGGCAACGACCAGCGATGCTAGGACTGACCGCTCATTCACACTGGAAGCGGATCTGCGCGAACGCGGTTGTATAAAGATCCAGTACAATTGCACGCGCACTTGATGTCATCGAGTGCGCGTGCAATTGTACTGGATCTTTATACAACCGCGTTCGCAACCGCTTTGCGAACGCGGATCCGCTTCCAGTGTGAATGAGCGGTGATTCGGACTGAGGTCGTTATCAGCGACGTAGGTAAGTCTTAACTCAGACTGTGTTTGTAAATAAATCTTGCTTTGTGTTGAACCTGTGGTTTTATTGTTAAGGTAAGTCCTGTATTGGTAGTTCTCAAACCTTGTAGGTAGCTGCCGGCGCAAAAACCCCAATTTGCAGCCGCCTCGTTTTTTTTTTTTTTTTTTAGAGCTTTACGTTTTTGCAGAAAATTTTTCTCGCATAATTCTCGCACCCCCCAACTTTCCATCGATTTTCCGCAAAAAAAAAGTGCGAGGATTATGCGAGTAAATACGGTACAACTTTTGGCATCGTTTCCAGATGGCCCTAGCTGTTGGTTTCGGTTTTGCTGTATAATCAAACCGATCGATCCGATTCGGGCAAGGAATGGGTGGACATGGTTGAATATCGTTAGCACAGCATCACACCTGAGCTTACGAGCCTTCCGTCCGCTTAGAGCTTAGCTCGTAGCTCTCTTTCTGTGAGGTGATTGCTGCAGAAGCGGGATCTCGATCTTGACGGAAACCCAGTCCCTACGCACATCGACGATCCATTTTGCTTATCACTGCACGTCTCGCGGAAAAGTGTGGAACGTCACGTCTTGGCTCGCATGCCGCCTGGTAATTGTGGCGCCCAACCGCGCAACAGAAATCTCACCCATACAAGTTGAGCGCAACAACAGAAACGAAGCACACTGCGGCGTTCTCTCGCAGGCAAATGGCGAGACGGAAATGCTGGCTTTGCATTTTGTAACGTTAGAGCTTCAATGTTGCTAACGAAAGCAAAGTTTATGCTAGGATGCGATTGGAACAGTATAAATTCAATTACTCATGCAGAGGGGCATATAAAATTCAGATATTGGCACTTACGATGCGTCTCGAGGCAAAAACAATGATATTCAATTGTTTTCTCAAATACAAAATTTGACCGGACAATCACTTAAAAAGCTAAGAATATATATAAGGCAATTAAAATGCATTTAAAAACTTGTCTGTCACAATCATGTGCATTCAGAACGACAGACACGCACAGTACCGGAACTCTAGGCAGGCTGTAGCAAACCATCACTTCCTCGTGGCATAAACTCCTGCCAGTTGAGGTCAGTGATGATATGCAGCCTTGTGATGCTTTGTTTTTTATCCCTACAGGACTGGTGGAGAGTACGGAAAACATCTACAAGTACCACATGCAGATCCAGCAGGGTGGTAGTCCTGCGCTCTCCAACTGTCCTCCGCAAGCCCAAGTCCTGGTACAAGCAGGCAGCCCGCTTGAACCAAAGCACCATTAAATGGAAAAGGGGGGAAGAAGGGGGGAACCTACAGATATTGGTGCCTGCATGCATACAAGCACTAGTTCCTAATCTTGGCAGAAACCATTCCTCGTTTTTCAGGAAGCCTGTCTGATGATCTGGCATGAAGTCCGTCTGCTTTCGCAGTCCTGGCCCGGATGCATGTAACGGTGCGGGCACCGACTTCTGGTTCAGCCCCTTGGCTTTTGCCACTTTTGAAGCCCTTGTGCACAGAAAACTCCAGTATGCAAGGGTTTGGGGGGTCGTCTGCATTGGCAGTTGTGGTGCAAGGTCTGGTGCTAAGTGAGTGCGTTGGGTCTGCCACCTGGATCTGCCTCAAAGCATTCACTGTTTCCATGAGTTCCTTTGCAAGGACTCAAGGGAACTTTTGACTCTTGCAAGGATGCTGCCGACTAAGCAGGTTGCCGTCTACTTTTGCATTCCCCGGGGGTTTGAGAGTCTGCTATTGGCTGGCTGTGCCGGCCATGTTGTCTCCAAGTCGGTGAAAGACCGTCTATAAGGACTAGCAAGTAAAAGTCCACGGCAGCAGTGCAGAACTGTTTACATATCATTGGTGGGGGGGTGGTGGGT